>JAODUI010000032.1:906411-933434 GCA_027563995.1 Papilio gigon
GAAGATGAGCCCCCGATGGGCTCGAAACTAGTCGGTACTGACACCGAGTTGCACGTGAGTTAAGCCGTTTTATAAATTATAAAGATAAACTTGTTTAGATACGTTTATTATAATTTCTCATTTCCTTTAAATTCGAATATATTAAGAAATATTTTCCAATACTAGTCGCCGCTCAATATCCGAAATTCTACCGAAAAGTATTCAGTGTAAGTTAAGTACAGTTTTGTTTTGACTCTTCACGACATGGAATCCTATGTAGAGGGCGCTGTTTACCGACTTTAAATTTATTGTTACTTTCGAAAATAAAACATTTGTGTCAGAAGTAATCTAACATAATAATTAATTTATCAATAATCGATTGCCGAATTATGTCCCGCTTTAAGGCCTTTTAATAGTCACCAATCTTTGTCACAGTTATGTAGGTAGTGACCTCTACCGTCCTCTAGAGTAACGTCGTTCATAGACAAATCTCACGCAACATAATTATATTAACAAAATATAATAATTAGTGAATTTGTAGTATTACATACTAAAAGTTTACTGGCTGTACGTCTGTATAGACGAATTCAATGGAAATAAGAAATTGTTATAAACATAATTAAAGTTAATTATAAAGGATAAGGCTGTGTACATAGACTTATGAAAAGTAGACATGTTTGTAGCAATTTAAATACTGAAACGTATACAAAATAATTACATAAACAATTAGTATTATCACGCAGTGACATGTCTAAATATATTTTCTCATTTCCATTGAATTAGAGTGTAAAATAGGAAATGTTTACAGCTTGGAATAGCACATAGGTTTCTAAGCTTTTCTTTTAAATACCTCGGACGAAGTTGCGAGCGGTAACTAGTGGTACTAAATGAAGTACTGCTACAAAAATATGATTACTTACTGAAGTGGGTGTGGATGGATTGTGAAAGAGGACAAGCGTAACAAGTGTATGAGTTGAGATATGACAGCTGACAGAGATGTATGGATGAATACATACTGTGCCTACCCTCCGTAGGGAAACGGTTGATGATTACTTCTGTTTATTATTGTTATTAAATATTGTTTTTGAATCACTTACAATATGACATCGTATTGTGTCGCATCAGTCACAAAATTCGAAACAATTTATCTGAAATGTAAATATTAACATTTCACTTGCAAATTTTCCCAACGATAATTTATGGCAGAGTTAAAATTATATGACGTCCAACGTTTATAGGTATTGGTTAAAAAATTATAGTTGATTTAAAAAATATTTACACTTTATTGCAAAATTTAACGAATTCTTAAGTTCATGATATTTAAAAAGATTGAGATAAAACGTTTGTTGAAGAGACATCCGACCTACACATCATTGTATCGAAAATGTGATTCAATGAGAAACAATAAATTTCAACAATGATTTTAAAATAAATGAACATATACATTACAAAGCAATGATTACTTTTGCCTTTTGTAAAAAAACTATTGCATACTTCATAATTTGAAAAAATAAGTCTACATGATACACTACGTTTCGATTTAAAAAATAAGCAAAACCAAATGACAAGGAGTTATAAATGAACACATATAAAAAGCATAATAATATAACAATTGTATGGCATTTTAATTTGACAGTTAACCAGACATTTTAGAATTTGATTTTTAGCAGTTAATCAGCATACTGCTTAGCGATCTCCGTAATTTTAAACACTAACCTAAAATTTCAAACGTTAATTTAAAATAATTTTTTAATCCGTTTGCCATGTTCCGTACAGATTAAAAATAAACTTTCACGGAGATTAGCTAACCTCGGTGGTAAAAGGAACGGAAAAATTCCCGCACATATATTCAAGAGCATGTCGCTGCAAAATATGCTCAGAATTTCGTTATTTATGAAAAGCGGTTTGTATAGTGGTCCCGGTGTATGCACACCTTATTCCTGACTTATTTTATTCGAAAACTTCGCTTTTGTCAGTGAATATGTCGCTATTTTGTTGTAATTCACTCTTAAGACTAAACATATTACTATCATAAAAAATTATACTTAAAAACAGAACCAAAGCAGTTAACTATAATACTTATAAAAACGGATTAACTCACATGTAACTCGTCGTCGGTACCTACCATTCCCACTCACCCAGAAGAAAAACCTCCGACGAGCTCGAAACCAGTTGGTCCCGAAACCGATTTAGACGTGAATTAATCCATTTTTATAAGTAGTAAAGCTGACAAGTTTACGAAAACACCAAATAATTATTATTATTTAAATATAGAAAAAAAATCCTATAAAGTGTTAACATTTATCTGTATTAACTGCAGAAGTTATAACTTAAGATTTTTTATTTGCTAAACGCCAATAGCTTAATAGTCAAGTTCTTTCCGATCATGTGGTCGAGAGTTTGAATCCCACCCCATCGGACTATTGTCGTAAACAATATCCTATCTTAGAGCTCAGTTGGAGTGGTAAACGAAATCATAGTAAATTAAAAAAATATAAAAAAAAATGTGTCCATTAGAATGTTAAGTGCGTGACCATATTTCTGTATTTTTATTTCCCGTACAACGTCAGTCGACAAGCTATACTTGTTAAATAACAAAAAATAATTATTTCATTGTTAGTATTTTCAAAGTAACAGATTTATTTTTCTCGCTGCGAACGTAACATGAAGAATTCAAAGCAATTATATCATTTGTAAAAACATTCTCTAACGACATATTTTATTTTCCAGAAACATTGAGCTTCTGTAATGTTTATAATTTTATTTTTAATGTAACTTATAACAAGGGAAATTTCTTATTATTCCATTTCCATACTTTGATATCCTGTCACCACTAAGTATGACTTAATGTAAGCTAAGTCATTCACGTCATCACTCAAAGTCTCTCACTCACTCGATCACTCGTTCATTCATTTATTATAACTAGTGATCGCTCGTTGTTCGAAATTCGAATAATTCTATTCATTTTTACTAAACTTACTAAAAAGTTTTCGCTACATAAGCTCAAATATTTTTTATTAGTATAAGAAAACCTTTGTTAATTTACTAACCTTTCTTTTATCACTCCAACTATGCTCTAGGCTTATGCTAGGATATTGTTTATGATAAAAGTCGAATTACGAGATTCGAACTATCGACCAAGTAATCAAAATTCTGTAGCTTTAACCTTTAAGCTATATCTCATCATAAATTTAAAATTACAACAAAAGTACGTACGTTTGTCTGAATTGTCAAATAAAATATTTAACGTAGGTATAAGAGAAATAATTGAATTGAAAACGTTTGACGCGGCCGCGTGCCCGCGTTCAGTGTAAATCAAGATGGAAAGGTATTACGCGATGGGCGCACCCGGCATAATGTGGAGCCTCTTTACGGACCCACGGGGCGACCACGACACGACTTTATAGAGAAAAAAACACGTGTCAGCGAAACAATTAACTGTATAGATGTAACATAATACTTTTAAATATTTCAATTCAAATGTTAACAAGGCAATTTTTTAAACAATCTCAAAGAAGATTCAAGAATTATTTCTTTTGCATATATGCTGAGTTATATAATATTAAACTTTCATGGTTTTTACATAATGTAATGTTCGTAAGACACGGGATTCCTACCATGAAAAGACTTTTTGATCTCCCGATATTTCCTTACAGTTGCATGCGACATGGTCACGGTTTGACTAATTTAAAATTAAAATTGTAAGTACTGCCCACCTCACTTATGAAATATACAGCACATTAAAATGTTACCTAAGATAATAAAGATCTTACTAATGTTATAAATGCAAAAGTTTATATGTATGGTTATATAACACGATTTTCAGAACGTATCAACTGCTTCGCTTGACCATACACGCTGTTCGTTTTGGGATCAGGGAAGTATTTATTCTTAGCGTTTAATTCGTTTGCTAAATTTACAAGTATTGCGGACAATTTGGTGCTGATAGAAAGGTGGCGAAGTGTTGCAGAAAAAGAGAAGAAGCAAAGCGCTCGTCATCGCCTTATATACCAACTCACTGATGCCCAGGATTGGCCTAACGGTCTAGTCCCACTTGGCAGCTGACAGGTCACGTTGGCCGACAGTCTAATCGCGCATCGATGACGGGTTGCATCCGTATTGGCAGCCCAGGTGCGGCCGCCGCGGACGTCATGGCTGCAACAGATGTAGAACATAATCTGGAAGAACACATAGGCTCGAACATAGGCACTGAAGTTCTTTTTTTTTAATCCTGCGCTGCCAGTTCCGCGAGATTTAGTTAGTATTTTAATACGCGTAGGGTATAAAAGGAATTGTGAAAAGAAAAATTCGACCCCGCTCAAGCTAACTTAATTTAGACAGTTGACAGCTTTCTAAGTTACTCTCGTAAGCTAATCAAGTTACAAAATATGCACTTCACCTTTCATGATGTTTGAGTTGTACCGAATTTTACCTTTACAATGACGTCATAGGAATAAAACATCGACCAACGCAGCAGAAACGAAAACTGGTGTTTCTGTTTAAGAAACCAGCGTCCCTCTCTCTCAAAAGCCTGCAATGCATCTGTGGTTCTTCTGGTACTGTAGATGTCCATGAGCGTCGATGATCTACATTATCAAACCGACGTTCGTTCGCCCACTTCTATTATAAAAAAAATTATAAAACCAAATTGAAAGTACAATGTAAAGATGAAATGATAGGAAGGAAACGAAACAAAAAGTGTTTCCTTGCTGTCTTAATAAACTTAAAACATAAAAGCCTTATTTGTAAAAACCTTTTTCGTCGCAACATGCCTTGGTTAAGAAAAAAATAACTTTTCTTCAATATCCCAGAATCTCTCTTGAGACTTGCAAGTTTAATGGATGGTACAGAATTACTAGGGATAACAGCTTATAGTATAACACCTTGACAGCGATAATCGATGAAAAAAAAAAGCTTTTAAAGTTTAAGAACTAACGAACTTAAAGTCTTATAATTTTATAAAGGTTTGACGCCAATATCCTAATGGTAACGAGTACGGACTACCGATCTAGTGGTCCTGGGTTCGAATCACGCATCGACTATTGTTGTGGAAGTCCCAACACAAATGTTTTCAACCTTACCAAGAATGGTTACAAGAAATATAGGAATGTAACAAAAAATCTACTAATATATTAATAATAAAAAATAAGGTTTGTTGGGTTAAGTATAATAACTGATTTACATGTTGCCTGCTGAAAAAAGGTGTTGCCAAAAATTAGGTTAATCAAATATTTTACGCTGGTTACGACCGTATGTACTTACTACTGCAACATATTATGTCGTTAGGCGTACAAAGAAATTGTTCAAACTAAAATTACCACCGATTAACATAGATAAATGAATTGTGGCAATGAAGACTATTTGTGGCTAGCTTAAATAAATCTATTTACAAAGATGAAACAAACATCTTACTAACATTGTAGATGCGAAAGTTCAGATGGATGTTTGTTAGAAGGTATCTCCAATAACGGCTTCTTGAATTTAGATGAAACTTGCCATACATGTAGATTATAGTTTAAAAGACACGTCCTACATTTTTTGTAATCCAGCTAACACGGAGTGGCAGGCAAAAGCTAGTATTAATATAAAAGCAGTAGAACAACACACAGAGACATCTATTCGCCATCATTAGTGCGGTGGGACAAAACAAAGATATAAAAAACGATGATCATGTTATGATCATTTTTATGGTGTTTATTCTGTAAGTAAAACTTGAAACTTCTTTAGTGTAGGCTTCCATTACCGAAACACACATAAAAACAGTGATTCCTTCCTTCTTTAAAAATTATAACAAGTTTTATAAAAGTTTTTCTGTCGTTTTTTCGTGACTGAGTAATCATTGTTAGATGTGTTTACAGCTTCGAGTATAAATGACTAAGCCAGCTTAAAATGGATCAGCCTAAACCGTTGATAATAATATGAAATTTAAAACACCCTTATCACATCATCTTCATTAGCCTTTGTCTACCAACTGCTACCTTCACTTGACCTTCGTTTATTTCATTGTTAGTTCCATTTATCGAAAATATATTTAAATTAATTAGAACGCCGTAAAATGTTTACAGTTCTCGGACTTCATTTGTTTCAACGTTCGTTAGAAAACAAAACATTGTTAATTTTCTTTTAAAAAAGGTTCTTTATTAAGAATTCAGAGGAAACAAATAAGGAAATTGAATTAACAAAGTAAAGTTAGAACGAGAGGTCATTGAGACTTACCGAAGCTTGATAGGCCCATAACGAAAGCTAGCGACAGTACGAATACATACTTGCGATCAGTGTTTCAAAAGAGATCTCATATCCATACAATTAATTAATTTGGAATGTCTGTGTGTAAAACACGAAAAGAAATTTCGTTCGTATTTGCGATGCTTCAAAATTATTTTTACATTTACATTCGCTTGCCCGTTCTTCATTTGTTTCGGGTAATCTCCGAAACATCTGGACCGATTTAGTCGGAACTTTTACTGGATTTTGAAAGGTTGTCGCTAGAGAAGAATGTAGGAAATGAAATAAAAAGTTTTTAATTATTAATTTAACTTTTTGTGTTTTTCACGTCAAGCAACGTGTACCTGATAAGATGGTAATCAAAATTATATGTCTTGAATACTCTGCAAGCACGCTTTCAAAAAAATTAAGCATTTTAGGCGAAATGGAAAAATTAACAGGACTTAAATTTTTAATGACTCACTCAGTCGGCCTCTTCAAACAGAAGTACGGCCCGTGTTCTGTGGGCTGTACTTGGGGGAATATGCACACCAAATGCATAATTTAATTCTTCCATTGTCAGACGTTTACGCATGTGTTCGTTTTGTATAATTATATCATTTACATGTATATAAAATATGTACAAAAACATGTTGGGAAACAAAAAAAAACTCTGTAAAATTTCAATATTTACTATGTAAACTGATGCTGAAATTTTTATAGCGGTATTCAATGCAAATAAGATTAATATTTACATTTGTCATATGGACAATAAATAGTTACTAAATATGAACACATTTAATAATGTAAAGTAAATTGTAATGTGAAATTTATAAATTCTTTTAGATACATTTATTCAAGAGAATTATTTCATAATATTAAATTATAAACACATTAAAATCTATTGAACATTTTCGCATCAAACTTGTTTTGTTCCTCTCATTGGACAATATCCAAGCTGTTAATCATTTTCATTGCTCGCCGGCACCGCTGTTTGTGTCTTTTTATCGATTGACATGTACTTACCATACTTAATATAACTTTAAGACTTTATTCATATAAAATTAACCAATTACCATAATATTATTTTTTTAGAATACATCAGTGTTATTAACGCTTGATATCGACTAAGGTTACCGTGGTGTGGACGTGTTATGCGAAGAGATGAGCACATAAACAAGAAGGTGATGACATCGAATGTGGATGGGTGTAAAGGTGGAGGAAGACGGAAGAAGGTCTGAATTGATTGTGTGAAAGTCCTCGTTCATGTGAAAGAAAGATGGGAGTTCGGATATGACAGACAGAGATGTATGGAAGAGTACTATATACTGTACCGACTTTTCTTAGGGAAAAGGGCAGGTTGATAATTGATGACGAGATGGACGTGTTCTCCATGCTTAGAACCAACTTCCTGTTTTCATAGATTATGAAACTTCAGTTTCCTGAAAGAAAATAGTTTACATCTTAGATCTTAATAAGGGAAATTTGGTAAAGATTATTTTTTGACAAAATGAGAATAGTAAGAAAATTGTGTTTCAGTGGTGTTCATGTTCGTGTTCGTGTTCGTGTTCGTGTTCGTGTTCGTATTCGTGTTCGTGTTCGTGTTCGTGTTCGTGTTCGTGTTCGTGTTCGTGTTCGTGTTCGTGTTTCCACGTAACATCTCCCAAGACGAATGTTCTGTTTGTTACAATACCTTGCTTTCATTACCCTAAAGCCTCTGGCCGCGCGCCAGCTCGTATAACGATGTTTTTATTTCTTACTTGACAGTTTTGGTATAAGTTGCTTAGTTGCATTTCCAGTGTTCCGAAACTTCCCCTCGCGCCCTCCTGCACCGTAACATATCACTCATTATTGACATGTACAGAAAATGTGAAGTAACATATATCATATTTTGAATCGTCAATAACCTAACAGTTATGTCATACTGATTTAGCGATCGTGGATGCGAATCACTATTTGACTATTACCATGGACCATATCCTGGACCAACATGCACTGGGCCAGCGCGGTTTACTATGGTCTAGTCATCCCTAATAATAGGGTAGGCTCTAAGCCGCTCGGTGGGGACGTACAGTGAGCTGATGATGATGATGATGATACCTGCCACAAGCTTTTTTAAGCTTACCTAGAATGAGAAAAAATATTAGTAAAGAAATAAAAATGTAAAAAAATGTTTATTAAAAAAAAAAGTGATAAAAAATTGTATATTTTACATATTTGGTTAGTATTCTATAGTAAAGTATACTACGATGTTTGTAATACATTTGTAGCACAAAGATGCTTGCGGGTTCGAATTTACGAATACATAAAAGTGATGCAATTATTTACCATATAAATAAAAGTGTACAAAGCAGAGCACGTCCCACTGAATCGTTGCAATTTAAATGATAATTTACTATGTACAGGAAAATATGACGTCATTTTCAGCTCCGCGCTAGAACTAGCTAGCATGCACGTTTTTGTATATTGAAGATAAATAGAATAAAGCTTTTTGTAGTCTTTCTTATATAAAACATATAATCCGTAAAATACATCAATGGAATTCGACATTGCACGTTCAATTGTTTTTTTTTAAATTTTATTTTTAATTTTGTTTGCTTCACCCATTTGGGCATAATAATTTTATCTAATTCGACATCCTTTAAGTTTAATAGCTTGATAATATACAACCCAAAACCTGTCATGAGTATAGTCATTTACAAAAACAATTATTCAAATCAACGCCATGGTCACTAAGATAATATCATAATGGAGAGGAGATACTCAGTTCAAGTTTGTTCATTCAATTCTTTACTTGAATACTTACTCCGCTCGCAGCGACCTAAAGTGGAACTAAGACAAGTTAGTACATAAAGGAACATACTGAAGTACGTATATAATATCAGAGTATAACTGAACACAGAATAACTGTTAGTAAATGAGTGACACTATAACTAATGATGCGGATTATTTCACGTTTAATGGAGTGATTAATTTTCATGTCACAGATATATTATTCAAATTATTATGATGGATCGAATGCACACCCATAGTTCATTATGCTATACAACTATAGCAGAGGTGGCGTTGTTGTTCAGCGCTTGACCGGACCGGACCGTAACGCGTCCAGAATCAATTCCCGTCGTAATGTTTTTCAAATATCGAATTTCATATGTAAATTTATCTAACGTTTTTACGGTAATATCTTGATTGTATCATGATGTTTTCCTGCAGATGTCGACGAAGAAATTCAAAGATATATGTGAAACTAACTCGCTGGGTCAGCGTGGTTGACAATCACTTTTAACTTGGGTAGGCTCTCCCGCACGGAGACTTACACGTGCCGATGAAAAACGTATAACTACAAGAAGTAAAGAAAATTATATTATAGAATGATGTCCTATGAGCTGCAGCATTCATACATTCATACCCATGTAAAAAAATACTAATTTTCTTTTCTAATAAATTTGTATGCGTTTAAAACATATACGTAAAATGTATTTAATCTTATATTGTTTTACATCAGATCGTATCGTACGAAAATATTGCGGCAACAATAAAATATAAAGTAATTATCATCGAACGATGTCATTCAGAAATAACAATTGGTCCGCGACAAGAGTTTATTTCGAACAATAATATTGGAACAATTTATCACGGTGTACCATTGTTCGATGTTTCATTATCATAAAGATAATACGATATGTAAATCACTTTACAAACTTGCTATAAACAATTTGCGTTTTTAATATTCAACAATCTGAAATCTTAGTAATATAATATCGAAAATTTGAATGGACGAACGGATGTTTGGTACCTTCTGGACGACTGCAAGGATGGTGTGTAACGCTGTCTTTGCGTACACAAACTAGATTATGATATTTTAAACTATTGAAACTTTCGTGCGACTTTTCACTATACTACTTATAAAACGGCTTAACTCAAGTGGAAATCGGTGTCAGTACCGACTAGTTTCGAGCTCATATATGATTTTAGTTTACGTTAATTTTTTATTGCTATATTCAAGATTTATTATGTAAGAAAATGTTTAACACTACGAATTAAATAAATTCGGTAGTTATTTTTTTTAAAAAACAAAACAATATTTACCAAATAACAATTGTGAAAGATCAAGTTGTACATGTGGTATGTAATGGGCTATTAGAAAAGTTTCGTGTCAGCGGAACTATGTTATTGTTGCACGTTCTCAAATTTATTCATCGAGTTGTACAACACGCTCCGTCACAATACGGACTCGCAAACTACATTACTTCGCCTCGTGTTCTTTATTAAATTGATATCCTTATATTAATGTTCAAACTTTATACCACTTTTAAACATTATGCGAACAAATGAACACATTGACACAGTTAAAGAGAGCGCATTTAACTATGTTTATTCAAAACTAATTAAAAACATTAAGTAAGAACTATGTTCGATATTCAAACAATGAACAATCACTAGTATTAAGAGGTCTAGAAGAAATCACTTTTTCTCTTTTGTACATTAAATAGCAAACGAGCAAGCAAAGTTCTGTCTCCACTATAGTAGCAAAGTATTCACTATCATCACAAGTTATTTTTTTTTAATTTTTAGCAGATTAATGTTAAACCACTAATATTTCTTTTGCGTCTCGAACTAAGCTCTAGGTTTCTGCTAACATATTGTCCACGACAATAGTCGATTAGCGGCATTCGAACTCTGGACCATGTGATCGCACATTAATACCATTAACCGTTAGGCTTTTGGAGCTTTGTAATTTTTAAATTTGTAGTAATTGATGAAAAAGTTAGAGATGTGTATCCTCCCTTTCTTGGATAGAGAAGAAATTGTACAGACAAGGGACATAGTCTCTTCTTAAACATCTTGTCATCTAATAGTATTTACTATACATTGCTTCAGGCAGTGCTTAATAAAATCTAGACTAATGCTAACGCATTATGTATCTAGGTCGGTAGTGTAACTAATCATTTATGTACGTCAATAAAAGTAAAATGGTTGGGCTCGCATTGTTATGCTTCACACGTTTCACTTACAATCAAGACAATCTCCTTACCGTCTTTATGATGTAAAAATTCAGAACGAATAACGTAAACACGCCGCACGCCGCAAAATATATCTTACTTCTTATCTAACTGATGTAAATACAAAAGTTTGTACGTTTGGATGGATGTTTGTTTGGAGGTTTTATGGATTTAGAATTTCGTCTAGAGGAATGTAAAAACTCTTAATTTTTTTTTTAATTCTGCGCTAGCGCCGTCGCGGGCGATAGAGAGTTTGAAATAAATTTTAGGCTCATTAAATTTATGAAGTAATTAAGAGATAAAAGAAAAAACAAAACACTATCTAGATAAACTTCGGACTTAAGAAAAAATCTTATGTTTTCATTTAAACGGCCTTCATCTGTTTCCATTGTTATTTCCAATTAAAATAGCTTATTTATAAGAAAAGGCCAAGTTGTCAAATTGCTTTGTAAACGTAATTAATTTCACAAAGAGATTTCGCAAATATAATGCTGGCGACGTTACCTAATTTAGCAGAAATATTGCCTACAAATAATATCTATTTATAAAATTCATTTCGCAATCGTAAAGTAATTAATAAGTAACTAAGAGGTTTTATCCAGACATCACTTAAATAGCTTTATGGTAATGCGAAAAGTTGATCTGGGCGGCTAAAAGAGGCGCTGTGATCGCAGCTAGTTCTATCAGAAAGTATGTAAAGCTTGCATGGACAAAAAATGACACAACAAAAAATATAACAAGATACGATATGGATCTTAAAACATTTTTTTAACTAACAGGGGGCGCTGGTGAGCTATAATTTAGATTGACCGTGCTCATCGGGTCTGATAATTTTATTGGTCTATAGTTGTTTGTGACGTTATAATTCTAGTACACATGCAGTATTTTCCAGTACATTTTCTACAAAGCATTCTGTTAATATTTACGATTCAAAGGTTTAAAGGAAAGTTAATGGTATGTTTTCTTATTAGGCTGCGCTGTGTGAAATAAACAAAGCTCTTACACAATGCATGAAAGCTTTTCATTTGTACGTTAGAAAAATGTCACAAAGAGAAAGTTGCAAATTTATAATACGGCCGCGCCATCTGCCGCCACCTTCGAATATATATTAAAAAAGTTTTTTTTTTTATCAATAGATTTATCATAATCTTTATATTCACATTTAAATCTACACAGACAGAGTAAAGGACAAGCCTCGACCGCGAAATAATGCCAATCCGACTGATACTAAGAACGCCCAAGGGCTCGAAAATAGTTGGTACGGGCACAAAGATAAACACATGAGCGTCCACTGTTTTATATTTAATTTACGGGCACGTATATTTAGAATTCAACTACATATCAGCTTTTAGAAACTATAACATATTAAAATCAATATAAAAAAACTGTATTCAAAGTTTTGTCACTATTAAGGAACAAGTCTGGTTTACACCGCTGTAAAATGATGAGACGTTTGTTTGATAGTGACAATTAGGTTTGTAAGGGCTGAACGTCCGCTCTATAACTCATTAAATGTGCGGTTATCGATCGACCTTGATTACGTTAGAAAGATATTTCATAGTTATCCCCAAAAAAATAACTTTGAGGACCCCTAGCAATCCAACTAAACAACTTTGGTGACCTCCAACGTAACGTACGTTTTGTCTTCATAATTTAAGGTAAAAGAAATTATTCAAGTTATTAATTATACGACTTTCCGGACACCCTGTATACATCAATGAACAAGTTCCCTTAGACAAGAATTATAGATACATTGTTTGGCGGCAGGCAATCAAAGGTGGACGTAACAATCTACCGTTCTGTGTATGCAAATGGATCAAACGTCCATAATTGCTCACTGATTGTCGAGATCGCTTTGCCAGCCAATAGGCCGGCAAATTCTTGTCTATTCTAGTTTTAAGAATACTCTAGAAACACTGCTGTTTTGTTTTACATTTAATTTTATATATTTTAACCCCTTTACCAACAAAACTGTTAATCTTTAGAACGCTAACTACCATCGTAATAATCTACTACACTGTTTACAAACTAAACTACATTCTCAACTAGAAATTAATTAAGCAAAATACACGAACATGCATTTTCCACATCCCATTTAAAAAGATTTAAGGGATCTCTAAGGTCAGTATTGAGAAAAGTAGAGACTTGTAAATCAGTGTCTATTTTGCGTCTGCGCTTTCGTTAGTTATATCAAAAATAACTCGATTTATTTTGTTTCCCATAGAGATTCCGTTTGAAAACAACCAAGCCGTTTCGTTTTTGAGTAGTGGCACGAAATCGTTGCTTTAATGGGTCGCGCGATAGCCCGCCATGTAACAAATGAGTAGCTTTTACGTTTGACAAATAGTGGTCTCTGTTAAAAACTGTTTGCACAGCGCTCTTCTAAGACCGCTCTAAATATTCCTAGTACTCGACAGTTCTTTACAATAAATAGACACGGCATTCATAAATATACTTGCCAATTTTTAAATCAGAATAAAAGATTTCAAATACTAATTTTAAGAAAAAGTTAAATTCTAGATAAAGTTTCACCAGTTCTGAAGTCGCAAACACGGTTGTTTGCTGAATACATAAGGCACGAAAACTTTTCTAATTTAACAAAGTTTTTAAATGTTCAAATGAGAACGTTCACAGCGATCGTCACACAGTTTTCTAAACGTTTCAATTCAAAGTAGAAATTCATACTTTCTAACATTACATATAGTCAAAGGTTTTAAAAACACGTTAAATAATGAAGCTCAAAAAAAATGTAACTACCAAAAAAAACTCTTTATATCTCCAAGAGTAGATCATATTTATCCATGTTTTATATATACACTGAAAATTTAAGAACGAATGATAATTATTTCGTTGGGTTATCCTTGTACCTCTTGTCCTTTCATTATGACCTCCTGTAGTCTAAATGTACAAACCGATTAGATGTTTCCCTTAGTGCCGATTAGCTTAAGAAAAGTCCTATTGGAGCGATGAATCGGTCGATCGATTGGCCTAAGGGGAAACACATAACCAAATTTAAAGTTTGTACTAAGTTATGCAACATTAAAACGAAGAAATAACGCATTGTCATTGTGTTGGTAGCGTTGACTTACTTCCCAGAGAACACAGATGCAGCAATTCCAACTTAAACCATTGTACTTGAAACTTGACAAATAATTAATTTCATGAAGCAAAATTCACGCGAAAAACTCCTCGTACATTAAAAAACTACCATAAATTAGAAAAGTTGTACCTTTAACATTTTCATTTCTGTATCTTTTTGTTTTGTCTAACTGTAAACGTGAAATAAAGTAATGGGAGCGTACGAATTATAAATGTTGAATAGTTAAAAGAAAATACATCAATAATACAGGAACTCAATAATACGTTATTCCTCTGATATTCCAAATATGCACGATTAGCTATAATCAATTAACATTAAACGATTCAATAACGGAGCAACAATAGTTTTAAGGTTATCGCTCATTTAGCCAAACAAACGCAGTTCACAGCAGCTGCGAGGTGCCCCTGTGTTGCTGGGCGGTAACCGCGCCATCACCTCGACCGCCGTTTCACCATAAGGTTGGTCTATGTTGCTTAAAGTCAATGGAAAAAGTATTACAAAGATAAAGAAATTTTCATAGTCTTGTGGTCAAATCAAAACAACTTGTCATTGTCAAAACATCTCATTGGTCCTTCGATTTTATGAAGTGATTGATTTACTTAAAAAATTAGGTATCTGACAGTGATGAGTTACTGTCATCTTTATCAAAGACTATGAATTTTATTAAAAAAAATCTTTGGTGACACTTTCATTGTTTGGATGCCATTTACTTGTTTCAACACCATGGAGGTTGAGGTTCGAACATATTTCATTGGCTAATAAAACTTTCGTGAGACATTTCGCTATACTACTTTTGAAACGGCTTAACACACGTGTTACTCGGTGTCAGTACTGACTACTTTCGAGCCCATCGGGGGCTCTTCTTCAGGGTGAGTGAGATTGATACTATAGTGCGTTCGCGGCCCGTCGCATTGTCATCATCATTGTCTAAGAAAAAAAAAGCATTATCTTGAATATACACAAATAATTCTTAGCAAAAACTGTTAGACAGCGTCTTATCGATAGCAAAGATAATGTAGACAAAGTTAAACAAACATTGCTTCACACCGATCGTGTCGAGATCGTTGAATCGAAAATTAATTTATATCACATTGAAAATATTCTTTTCTCAACGATACTTTGAAGTTCTATCACAAATAACATTTAGCTACAAAAGAAATATTCATGCGAACTTTGTAATATCAAAAGAAAGTCTGCCGAGTGGATCGCAAAGTCGATATAATTCTTTGCCAATAAAGAAATGGACTAGACAAACGAAATTATTGTCTATTTATCTATACAGTTTATAAAATTATAGTGTCTAAAATAAAAATAAACAAATTTCGCACATGATGTATTTGCATTACTTAAACAGTTAAACCAATTTTTAAAATTGCCTATCCCCCAGTCCGCGTATATTGCCGGTAATCTCAGAAGCGGCTAGCCCAATTTTAACGGGAGCTTTAATGGAAGGAAGCTTACATTAGCGAGAGTAACATTGCTTACTTTTTTATTTCACGAAGAAGAAGTCATAGGCAACAGAAACTAATAAAGAAATTCAATCATTGTTCATGAGTGGTGAAATAAAGGTGATAATAACGAATGATACTTACTTGAACATATGTTCACCCAGAAATTCACACACACTTAACGAACACGACACAAACAAATAAGGAACTCATTTTTTATATTGGAAAGGGAAGAGTCCGACGCTTGACAAGTCCCGTCATATAAAAGTCAAAGTTCGAATCGGTGTAGTAGTGAGACGATTCCTATTGTCGAGTTTGTCGATGGCTCAGTACAATAAATGGAAGTGACAATAAAGATAATAAATTCAATAGATACAGTTATTTCACGAATACTATATTTCTAGTAGTCAAACGTAAGTGTTTAAGAAGTCCAGTTTCTGTAGTGTCTATGTTTTTACTTAGCGGATGTTTACGGAGGTTGATGGACACTTCGGTTGACCGTTACCACTCTTCTTTATACAAAAAAAATAACGAAAACACGTGTTAGAATAACCTTTTAAATGTCAAATTTTATATTACCGAGAGTCCGCACCGATGAAGCATGTACGTATTTTTGTCTAATAAATAAACGGAAACTTCAATTTTCCCTAAAAGCGAGAATACGTTTAATTCCTTGTGACAGAATATAGTTAAATGATTTAATGTGTGAAGACGTACTTATTCTATATACAGTTTTATTTAATGAAAATATGCCAAATAGAATAAATACATAAAAAAAGGACCAAAACGAGATGACATTACAACATACAGATTACTTGAGGAAATCCTTCTGTTTGACGTCGTATTGTGCACCTCAGAGTGTATACTTGTGGCGTGGACTTGAGCAACCAGTGGTCAGGACTGCAGAATTAACATTTTACTTTTGTATACCCTTAATCAAACTGTTTAGCGAGAGTTTACATTAAAGCTTGAATTAAAAGTGTCTAGTCTATAAAAGTAAAAAAAAAAACACACATTTTTCTTTTAATTTTATCTAAATTTTATAGCTTGGATTAAGGAGTGCACGTTGACAATAAAACAAATGAAATAAAATAGGGTTTCGTTGTGACTCGAATTCCAATTATTTTTGGATTACGTTGAAAGGGAAACGAATGAACTGTGCTTTTATAAAAGAACCTTTAGTTACGTTATGGAATTTTCATTTCCATACGACGATTAGTATTTTTTTTTATATTTCAAAAATTAACCAGTATGGTTTCGAATGTACAGAACATTCCTTACCTCTCTCCCTCTTTCTCCTTCATCCCATATGGTGGCGAGGTCAGCCTTCCGCGTCAGTCTCCTCCACTTCGCTTTGTCTTCAACGTCCCCGTCCGAGACTTGGCAAGCACTCATGTTTTCGAGAACATCTTTCTATCTTGTTTTGGGTCCGCCCCTGGATCTACGACCGGGAAAGTTTTCCATTCCATTCCGTTTCATAAAACAGAAAGCAAATATGTTTATGTTAATAAAAAAGTGTATACAAATCTTTGTAATTTTAAATGAGAATGTTCGTTGAATAGCGAAATATGACGTCATAATACATGGCAGTGGTCCGCTGCACGAATGTAATTTATTAATGTGTTATATGTTCCCGTGTGTGTGCAGAAAATATATGCTAATACGTATTATAGCGTATTACGGTGAGCTTTTACGGAATTACCGGTATCTCGTCATTTTTAAACAGAACCAGTGAGGTGACATCATCCTTTTGTACAGCCTTTTAGGCTGTGGAACTCATGGTTAACATGATTTTAATTAGCTAGAAATATGTCTTATATCCGTCTCAGTTCAACAATATATATGCACGTTGGAATTCAATAGAAATGGGAAATTATATTTACACATTTCACTTACTGACAATGAGATCTATTGTCTACTTATATTGTCTATGTATACTTCTGTGATAACCGTCTTATAAAAGTTGTTAAGATAGGTTTTGTATATTTCTCTTTTTCATTAAATTCAACTATATATCGAAAGATATATGAAATCAAAGTATTTCATCTTTTCATTGAGCGACGAATGAAGCGCTGTAGACTCATCAGCGAGTCACTTTACCTTTCTATAACTTCTACCTTTTTTTTAATTGATAAAGACGATTACCTCAAAAACCATCTTCATTAACCTGCCCTTTTCCCTATGGAGAGTCGACACAGTATATACTCTTCCATAAATCTCCGTCAGCCGTCATATTTGAACTCGCACACTTATGCGTATCCTCTTTCACACAATCCATCCGCACCTTCTTCGGTGTCTCTATCTTTATATCCACATTCAATCTCAATACATTCTTGTTTATATATATATATCCTTAAAGATTTGATACACATTCAAAATAGCTTGTGCTATGTGTAGTATTGCAACAATGTTAAGTATTCAGTATCCGGCTTAATCAGTTCCACAATCGGCCTTTGTTCCGCTACTGAGAACATCACATCGATAGCAGCGTGCCGCGCCCTTTGATTGTGTAATCGTTAAGCTATTTAATTAAGCGTTTAGAGAATCTACATTCTAATTTACTATACAGGATAATTCCTTCTTTCTCTCTCATTCTCACACGCACACACTCTAGAGTTGCACTGACATAATCAAGTATAATAGTTAGAATTACATCTTGAGAGGATGTTGACTTTCCATCAACTTCAAGCTCCAATTTACATTCGATTAGTGACACGAATCGACAACATGTGACAAACTGTTTAACTATGTGACAAGGACGTAACATAACAAAAGACAAGCGTTTATGTCCGTGTCTTGAGAGTGATTTAAATCCTAGCAAGCTATTGCTAAGTTTAAGCATATAGCTTGTGTTTATTTTGCACCTACATACTAAAGTAACCTCACAGAGGCGATAGTAAAGTTGTTATGTTTTCTTTGGAAGTTATCCAAGGCATATATCACTGTTTTTATTCATTCAATGGCAGGTTTCGTTGCCGTCCTTCGAGTAATAAAAGCGACATTTCATTTTCTTATCTGACAAATAGACAAAGGGTGTGTTTTTTTTCGTATTTCTTTCCCGCCTAAAAATCAAAATACGGTTTCAAGTTACATCATCTTAATTCATTAATAACAGATTCTATTTACTATATATAATCAAACCTTAAAAAAATAATAAGCTAATTTCGGTTTATTAACACAAAGGATAAAAGACGAAACCCATACCACGCAGTTATACATTTTTTAGTATAGCTAATTCCTTGATTACGAGTAGGGACTAGTAAGTAAATGAAAATATAAGAAATAGATTTTGTTGCTATTTCTATATTGAGGTGATCAAAGCAAGCAGTTACTTGAATCAAAGTATGGAAATGAGTACTGAATTTCGACGTACGTATTAGCAAGTGAGTTGCCTTTATTTAAACTATAGAGTTACCGCATTCGCTTTCGTATACGTTCTCCTCTACCATATAAACTTATTCCAAACCTTCACTTATTGTCAAAACGTTTAACAACGTTACAACCATTTGTCGACTGTGTTCTTTTTCAAACAGCAACATACCGGAGTGATATACCGCCGTGTACAGCGATAAATTCTTTCTGTTTTCGACAACAGAAATAAAAAGTCTTCCACAACGAGTCGAGCACGTAGTCAAATAGTTGACATCAGTTTGCAACCGTATCTAACTAAACCACGTCTCAAAAACAACGTGACATTTGATATTGCATACGAAAAGGTAACTTGGTAAATAAAATTTCAAAACAATAGTAAACTTTTCGCTTTGATATATTTAATAGTAGAATACTACAAATATAGAAGAAGATCGAAGAACGTCTGGATTGAGTGAAAGAGGATATGCTTAAAGAAATGAATTTAGACAGGACGGCTGATAGAGATGTATTGATGAGTGCATATTGAGCTGATACTACGCAGGTTATGATGATAATTTATATAAGGGCTTATGATTAACTTTGAATATATGTGGAATGGATGCATCTTAAGCAGACAAATTAAGTAAATTTGTCTGTTAAATTAGGTAGATAAATAAGTAAGTTCACGGTGGTATCCTCTTAAAAGAGTAAATCGTAAGCTGTGTCGAACATTACCAAATTTTAGCACGAATTTTGGATACAAAGATGGTGTTACTGATTGATTGAATATTAAACAATATCTTTGGATACGAGCCCTTAACACATACACTATATTTAATCTTTTGTGTACATCTTAAGATTTCTAATCCTTCAATATTGTCAGCGAACACAATAGACTTCGTAAACAATCATTCTTTGAAATGCGAAGTACTGATTCATACCAAAGGAGTCCCGGAAGATGTGGAAGTGATGATAAAATAAAAAAGAACAAATAAACGACCATTAAAATAGTTTAAAACAATTGCAATAAAGTTAATAAAGTTCTAACAGAACAATGAAAAGTGTAATCTACGTCCAAAAGTGCGACTATCGAGTTAAATTGATCAATTAAAACTTTATGCAGAATTCAAGCACATCAAGAAGTTGGCTCTCTAACACTTACAATGCCGACGTGCTCGTTTCAAATTTTATTATTTCCATTTTTTGAACACTGAATACGAACAAACTTTAATAGATATTTCTTATTTAAATTTATTTCATAGACATTTTGCATCGCTTAGTAATTGACAATGAAGTTTTATCGAAAATAAAGATAAAGAAACAGTTGAAGTACTTAACTCATTATCAGGAAATAACAAAAGCAAAGAATTTGAATGCCAGTATATTCCTACATATTTGCTAACGTTTTCAGGTCGCAGCGATAAGGGTATAAGAAAAATTTATTTTAAAATATTTTACTATATTTAAAAAAAACATAAATACAAGTCACATATCTACCTTAACACGAATAACTAAACATGTATCTGTTCAACAACAGTCGGAATTTATTATTTCTTAGCGTGATATTAGTTGATGCATCTTCTTTAATGGAAATTTTCAATATTAAGAAACTAAAAGAAGTATTTTTGGATTATGAAATGGAGCTTCAAAAGACGTTAAATTTTGCGCCGCCTTTTGTGGATTGGAGAGTTAATGGAAAAGTGTCACCTGTTAAAAATCAACTGAACTGCGCCGCGTGCTGGGCCTTCAGTGTAATTGGTACTTAATTTAAAGTAACTACCAGTAGATTCTCTATGTGTTCAGTAAGGACCTCCTCAGTCACCATATTGGGTGTTTAAACTACCTAGATGTCCTAATAGTGAAACTATTATTGTGATGATTGGTGAATGACTCAATCCATAGCTTTGAACCATCACACATGAACCAAGCTCATTAGTTGGATAAATTATTTTTTTTACTTCTACTCTTCATCCGCCGATTGAAACGTCTTAAAATAATCTTAATCAATTTTTTTATTTTTAGTCCCATTCCCTATATAAAAAATTACTATTCTTCAGTTGAATTAGAAAATTTATAATTTGATAATGCTTTTGCTCCAAGATAAATTTGTTTTTTCATAAATTGGTTAGTTATCTACACAAATGAATATAACATCCGCAATGAAATTACAAGGTCGTGCTCGCCTCGGCGGATGCACTGTCGCGCGCCTAAATTCGAAACACTTCAATTATTTATCTATTATAATTCCCAGCCAACATAGAAAGCCATCTGCGAATCTATCTGCAACAAAACGTTATCTTATCTGAACAGTTCCTGATAGACTGCGTCCCAAGCAGCGAGGGATGTCGTACGGGAAACCTAATAACGACATTCGCGTAAGTATTGGCATTAAAAAAATAATCGGAAATAAATACGAAACTTAGTGTTTCTAAAGCTAGTGACATAAAAGTGTAGTCTATTGCAACCTGTAGTGTGTAAATATTGAAAAGAGAAGTGTCACTCGATACATGACGGTATTCTGTTTTCAAATTATTAAAACTTTCGTGAGACAATTCACTGTAGGTACTACTTATAATAACAGCTTATCTCACGTGTAGATCGGTGTAGGTACCGGCTTTCGTAAGTCCTTCATAAGGGCGAAGGTTTTCAGTGTTTTTTTTTTAATTCAGATAAAAGTGACTTAAACGGAACATTCCACAGTAGGAACACATAACAAAAACATTTAGTTTTACTTTTTACATGTAATGGACAGTGAAATCATTACTATTCTTGGCGGTGTACTTTCTGAAGCTGATTATTTTCCTTACGCCAATTCAAAGTTGGAATGCCGATGGAATAACAATACCAGTAAACCTATACCAGTGATTGGCTTCAAACGTGTATATCCCAACGAAGACGTCATGGTTGAGTACCTCGCCTCCCACGGGCCGCTGTCTGCTGGTAAGAAAACTAATAATGTCATATCGTAAACATACGTTAATACGTCTCGAATTAATTCAAGCAACCAAAGTGTGAGGTCAACCAATTCGTACTAAGCCAGCGTGGTTGACAAGACTCAGTTAGCTAGTATTAAACAGAAATACTTACGAACTGTTATGAAATCCAATTTACCTTATTTTGTAGCAATAAATTCAAAATCAATGCAAACTTATGGTGGAGGCATCGATGAGCCATCTGATGACCACTGCTCGCCGGAACATCTGGATCATTCTGTACTTATCGTCGGATACAGTACATATGGTAGGTAGTCTGCAAACATTCATATTATATTTTTAAAAACATCGTGGTTTGGATTTTCGTTCGAGCCTGTGCCAGAAACGTCGTTTTAGGTGACTTTTATTTATCAGAAATGTTCAAACGGCTTGTAACTGATTAGAAACATAGCCCTCTGTTGCCGAATATGGAACATGTTTTGTCTAATGGGCCAGGTCGACCAATAAATCACCAGGGCAATAGACTATACTACGTTTTGTCTGATAAATGTGCCACTTAATTGTAGTCTATACGAAATATCGTATTTATTATTACCCTTCCTGCCTTTTAATAATAAGACAGAAACGGTTAAAAGTAATGGGAAGATTGTGCCAAAATCTTTTCCAACTTTTTGACTATAGCTCTGTGCTTTAACATGGTTAATGCCAATAGTCGAATGGCTAGATTCGAAACCCAAAAACCGCGTTGAGAGTCACGGCCAAGAGTTTGTATTTTTATAATTTCAGTTTCAAAGGAGACCGGCAAATCCACCCCGTACTGGATTATAAAGAACTCGTGGGGAACAAATTGGGGGGATAAAGGTTTCTATTACTTAGTACGCGGCAGGAACGCCTGCGGCATCGCCAGCGATGTGTCCTTCGCTTATGTTCAATAAAATCACTCAACAAATGACAAGTCTATTATTTGTTTTCTCAAATTCAAAATGAGTCAAATAATTAAAAGACTTTCGCCCTTTTTACCTTTAGCTAAACTCCAGATATGTAAATTGACAAAAATGTAATTAAAATGACAATATAGTAAATTATTCAAATTCTGTCGCTTTGACTAAGGTCATACTTTGACTTTAAACTATACTAAATTCACCATCATCATCATCATGTCAGCCACATGTCTCCACTGCCGGGCGTAGACCACCCAAAGATTGCCACGACGGTTACGTACTCGGCCTCCTTCTTCCAGGTTACTCCCACAAATATATTTACGAAACTTGACAATGATTAATATTACTGTAGCAATATCTGCAAGAAAGGTCTTGTCACTATGAGTCCAAAGATTTTTCGAAAACCCTCGAGACCCTCGAACACATGTCGTACTTGTATGGCACACTTCATTTATAGAAAACTTATGGCTGCACGTATTGTTATAGTAGCGAGAAATAGATGTTTTGTAAACAAAGAGATGAACTTAGGGAAATCACATTTACAAACAAACAAACAATTTCATATAAAGACCGCACACTGAGGTTGACTAAGTTAGTCTGAGGTCGTGCAAATTGTGTTAAAAATGTAAGTAATCGTTATAACTAAAAATCACAAATTTTGTAAACATGACATTTTGTGTACGTGACAATGAGTTGAGTACTTCGTTCATTGTTTCCAAAATGTATCGAATGTCGGTCAGAACTGCATCATATTTAAACGGAAACTTGAACAGTTGTAAATATTTTGTGAGGAATGAGCTCCTACGATAAAACATACTGTGATATTCAACTGCCAATATTATTAAGAGCCCACGTAGACTTAAAACTATTTTATGTCTGTTGTATATAGTACGATAGTACTGGACTAGAAGAAAAATTATATTCGACCAATTAAATGTTATTTCCAAACAGCTGCTTTTTTTCATTGCAGGTATATTCAAGTTCTATTTTTTTGCTTTGTAAAGTTCGCCCTGGGCTGGTGGTGGCCGCCCACCGCCGACCCATTCGAAACCGACTTCAACTGGGTAGAAGACGATCCTCAGTTCGATTGCATCGTTCCGATCACTTACTACAAACAGATACTCAACTGTGGCAGTTTTATTCGTAACAATATGATCGTCACGTCCGTTATACCTCTAGAAGATATTTTCAAATGGCCTACATACATGAAGGTTTATATGATAGAAGATACTTATAATTTTTCAAAAGGTATGTACGGAGTACACAGCGTCGGAGACATATGGGGTAAACAATATTTCTGGGTGTTTTGGGGTTACAAACGTTACGAGCGCAATCCCGTCCACGACCTCATGTTCCTGTACATCTCCCGCACGGTGGGCAACGCGTCCAACGCTGCTAAGAGAGTGCCGTACTTTATACCCGTGGCAAAGAAGTACGCCATCGAGGAGCCGAGCGGCTGGAGGACGGCCGCATTCGCTCTGACGGACTATCGCCACGTGAAGCGCAGCTCCAAGTTGGTACCAATCTACTGGGACGAGCCGGTGCTGGTGGACTGTCAAGAATTCATCCCTAAGTACTGGGGCTATTTCATTTGCATATTGAACATTGACAAATACCCTGTCATTCACTCGGGGGCACCTTTGATACAAAACAAAAGAATATGGGGAGTTGCCTCGTTTTCGTTAAGAAGAGGTAGAGAAAGCATTTACGCATATACCGATCTGAGACCTTACAGGAAATTAATCTATGGCTTTCATAAACAGTTTTTCGCGACAACGCCGGGGCCGTGGTATGGAAAGTAAGCTTCTTTTTTATATTTACCTACATTTGACATTATATTATTCGACTATCGCTGTCTTTATATTGACTTAATGAGATCTCAAGTTCAACCAAGTTGGCACGTACAACAGAATTTTTAATTTTATCCTCGTGTGTGATTACAGACAATCGAATGTTAACATTTTTTTTATAATAAACTCCAGTCGTCTGTTATATGTCTTTTGTATTATGGTATTCTTTCTTTGTAAACAATATTCACCAAAAATAGGAAAAAGGAAGCAGAAGAAAAGAAACAAACCATCGCATCCAACAAAAAATAAATTGGGTAAATTACGATAATTTATGAATGAACGTATTATTAAAATATGTAAAATGAATACCGCTTGTTATTTTTCTCCCTATGGTATCCTTAGTACACCACATGAAGTGTCATCAAGTTATGTCGATAGCTTCCAGTAATAATAGATCAAGTTTATAATCAGTGCTTCACTACTGATACACTTGTATAAATACATATCGTCCGTACAAACCTGGAAAATATAAGAAAGCATTATTGATACAAGTGGGGCATATTTTTTTATCGAACATTCATTAAGATCGCAACTCAGATATTTGGAAAAACTGGATGAATACCAGTGCTTTTTTTTAGACCAAACCGCCACGCGATTGACAAAAAAATAACTCTTTCCAAAACCAAGAGTTGACAAACACCAACTGTTTGTAGATTTTAAAACCACCTACGACAACGATTAGCATATGATACTCTTAAAAGCAATGAGAAAAATATACAATCGCGAAGAGCTTATCAACCTTACTGGGATGACATAAACTACACAAAGTTTATTGTTAAACTGCATTCTGACTTCTCCGAGACCTATCCTAACAGTCTTAAACTAAGCGATATTCTTTCGTATTTTTCGTTCAACGTAGCTTTAGTTAAATCATCAGATACTCACTCTAGTATCATAACTTTGAAAACAATATTCTGTAAGACGATTCAAATCCTTGGATATGCAGGTAAAATACAAATTCTGAGCGAATTAAGTGATTATCTAGTTCTCGTAAAACCATAGAAGAAATAGGGCTTCCTCGTTAATGAGGATAAAACAACGGAAATGACACAAAAACACCAGATTTTGCGATTGACAATGCGATAAAAAAAAATGCTTTGGTGGTAGAAGAAAATTTTGTTTACGACGGTTCATTAGTAACGAGAGACGATATATCAACAGAAATGAAAAGACGGATACGAGCGGCTAATAAATATCTTTTAAAAACCTTCGTTCCAAGAGTTGACCTGGACAATTAAGTACTCTACAAGAGTCTTCTAACACTTTTCCTCTCTTATGGTCACCAATCTCGGTTGTCGACAGAAAGGATGAGGAAGAGCTGCTTGTGTTTGAGTAAAAGTATTTGATTTACATTTAGTGTTGGACCTAAGAGTAATTAATGATAGAGATTTAGTGGTTATACATCCATAAAAATAAAGAGCTAAGAATTTATTTTCCATTACCGTGAATTTCATTTGGCTTCCCACGTGAATCTGAACAAACTCAAATGGGCTGCTCATGTGAAGAATAGACTCGAAATATAATGCTTTAAGGTCGGCAACCCTAGCGGTCGACGAAAGACCAAAGCTCAGATGGACAGTGTAAGTATTAACCCGCAAAATGTAAGCATAGTTAAGTGAAGAATATTGGTCACAGACCGAGGTAGAACAAATTTCTCGAGCGAACCAAGGATAACAAAGGACTGTAGTGCGAAGTATGAAGAAGAAGCCTCGATAATGAAAACACACGGTAACAAATAATCGTAAACAACAGTTTAAATTTTCACATTGTATTATAGTAGGGAGACTCAGATATTTTGTAAACAGTTCTTCTACTGAGGGAAATCACATTTACAAACAAACAAACAAAGAATTTTATTTAAAGACCGCAAACACCAGTTCACCATGTTAGTAAGAAGTCGTGTAATGAAGTGATGAAAATGTAAGTAATATTTGTAACTATTCCATCACTCAGATAAACATCAAAATCTGAACAGTTTGTAACAAACATACTGACTATGGCGTTGGTCAGTATCATATTTTAATAGAAACTGTGAAAATATAATATGCACAGTTATTGTATAACGTAACGTGAGGAAGAAGGTTCCTGAAAACATTTTGGGATTCACGAGCAACGTAAAATTAGTGTAAACGGTGTTAGTGTTTACGGTGTATAAATCTTTGTACAACTATATATCATCATCATCATCATCAACAGCCTTTGTCTGCCCACTGT
>JAODUI010000032.1:944863-959933 GCA_027563995.1 Papilio gigon
CCCTGAAGATGAGCCCCCGATGGGCTCGAAACTAGTCGGTACTGACACCGAGTTGCACGTGAGTTTAGCCGTTTTATTAGTATAGTAAATAACACCAGTTCGACCATAACTTGCAGAGACTCCCAGCATCGTGAATGAGACGCAAATGAACTGATGACGCAAATAATTTACTATGTATGTACCATAAAGATTTCGCTTTGCGGGAAGTCGTTGGACGCGGAACGCTGAAGACCACGTGATCTCCACTATAGGAGGCATTGGGGAAGCCCTTTCTCCACCTCTTCTCAATACCTCAAATATTTCGTTAAAAAAAACAATTGTAAAGAAGTGAAATGGTGTTATGAATTCAAAAACGAAAACTTAGTCGAAAAATAACTTTATCGCATCAGAAACTCAGTTGTCGAAATCAAACTTCACACGAACAACTATCGAATCGGTAAGCGTGTTATTCAACTAGTTTAGATTTTGCAACGTTTACTGCATTTTGACTTAGTTTTCATAACAGTCGGAGTCAGATCGCTGACATGTTCTAAAGCTGCGTCAGTTTATAATATCACACGGTTTATTCACAAGAAATATTAAACTAGAGACTACAGTATTAATAAGTGTGTAACGCAGTTTATAATATCACACGGTTTATTCACAAGAAATATTAAACTAGAGACTACAGTATTAATAAGTGTGTAACGGCAATGGAATTCTACGATATAACACAATAAAAGTGCCCGTAGAAAATGCAATACAATCTAGGTAGTCCGCAGCAGTACCCCGCCGCGGCCAGCGCGTCTGAATAAAAGATTTACTATAATTATATCTTGAGAAAGCATTTGAATTGTACAAGAAGAACTGAAGAACTGAAACAGGAAATAAAACCTCTTTTGTTGCATTAAAATTATAGCAAAACTTTACCTTACTATTTGACATTAGCAGCAAAGTTTACGGTTTAAAGTTTGAATGTTCTTCCTAAAAACACAAATGCAATTTGTGCTGTTGAGTCTTTACTTACTAAGAAATTTAAAAATTACAAACAAGTAATTGTTAAGAAGATATTGGATGCAAAAGACCGGACTTTAATGATATGGTTAAGTGCTTAATTAAGCCTTGGAAAGGACACTAGTATATTCTATATTCTTAAAAGTTAATGAGTCTGTGCTATTAGTTTATGATTGGTGAATTAGGTTACTTTTGGCGCGGTTTTTTGACAGATAAAGTGACACGCTTTTTGTTCGTTATTTTGTGTTGTTTATATAAATTATAGTTTAAAATATAATATATCATACTAGCGCAAACGGTAGATTATACTTCCGACAATTATTATCACAGACTAGTAGCTCTCGTTAGATTGAATAAATTAGTTTGCAGTTGTTGATGTTAGTATGGACATCGGGTTACTTCTAAATTATAATTTGAAACGTTAGTCTTTTGTTTATCTCTATAAAAAGACAGCGATTGCTTATGTTTACATTCTAATTTCTAAAAACGAAACGGCAAATACACCAGAAGTAGATAACAGCGACACGGGATATGATTTACGGGACATTGATTTATTAACACAAATAATTTTGCCAACAAACATTATTTATCATAAGGAAAATACTTTTTGTAAGGAAGTTAAGTTAATTTCGTTACTGACTTCTTATTGTGGCCTTGGTCGTTTAATAGGTTACATTATAGCAAGCTCTAATGTAGATTTTAGAGCAGAAGGAGAACATCCTGGCTTATAAATCTGTGCCGAAAAAGTACGTGCTCTATATTTAGATCTGCGGTGTCTAAAGTCCAGGTTGCCGTGATGGACGCACACCTTCGCTAGAAGATGGCACCCGAAGAAGAAGTGTAGACTTCTTATACTAACTACGGAACTCGATGTAGCAGACAAGATGATTGCAAAAAAATAAGATGAAAAATTAATTTTGACAATACAGTCTGCCAAAGTCAAATTATTCTTGTTACATTAATTGTGAAAACTGAAAATTTCCACCAAAGCAAAAATTCTTTCTTCAACTCATATAATCCCCAGTAAAGGCTCCGAAGGCTATTCAATTTAGGGGTGACTAGACGAATTAAAAATTGTAAATTATGTAATTATTGATAAAATTTTTGCCTTTAATCGTGTCAGATCTCTGCTTTAACTTAAGTAAAACAAGCTACTTTCTAGTTAAGGTTTTGTTTTCAATTTGCATGTTAAATGCACTAAATAACTGCGAGAGGTCCGCGTCAGCTAACTTCATAGAGTAATTGACTCTGCTAATATCTTCCATTTCGCTGCGACCGGACTTTCAGATAAGGCAAACTTAGTTCTACAGTCTTTAGAACTTTTCTTTGCTTCTACAAAATTAACTTCCATCGCTGGGTTATGTTAACATTCAATATTACCCAATATAGGTAGGAAATCAGTAATGTAATAAAGTAAAAAGACTCTAAAATAAAAATCAATAAAAGAGAAACAAACAAAATTCACTGGTGAAATTATATTTAACTTGCCCTTTTCCCTATGGAGGGTCCGCACAGTACTACTCTTCCATACATCTCTGTCAGCCGTCATATCCGAACTCACACACTTCCTACAAATATTCTCGTTCTCGCAAACCATCCACACCTTCTTCGGTCTTCCTCTACCTTTATGGCCTTCCACATTCAATCTTATCACCTTCTTTATTATATTATTTGTTACAAAAGTACGTCAAATATGGTCGGAAATTCTTTAAAGAGATATTAGATGCATTCGAAGACTAAGCGGAGGGACTTTTCTAAATAATTACGTGTCGCTAGCAAGAGCTTAATTACCTATAAATTTAGATAAGGTCGGATACGTTGCTGGCAAAGAGCTGGCTGCTGTTATCACGAGACTAATTGGGTACTTACCATCATTACGTCTGCCGAAATAAATGACGATAATTATTTTTAGTGAATTTACTACCAGTTTTTTTTTTAATACGAGATTTCTGTTAATTCCCAACATTTCTTATAACCATCCCTTGGAAGCTTGAAAAAGCTTGTTTTACCCACCAACGACGGCCAGATCGGTCATCCGTCACCTTAACCATTAAACAATTAGCATTTCAAATATGTTATAAAGTACAGTATGAAAGTCTCTTCGTATCAAACATTAAAGAAAAGAAAGGTAAAACTGCCGAATTATGAAACGACTAGACACATCTCGCATCGAGAACTTACAATTTAACGGTCGTCAAAATCTAAGATGTTATCACATACTTAAACCTACCTTACCTATTTCGATAAGTAGAAAAAAAATTACCAATTATATTGATTAGAAACGTTAACACGAAATTCGAAATATTTAAAAGTTTTTTTTTTTAAATAACATACATTTAAAACATCTGTACAAGTAAATTAATAATAATTTTCCATAAAGCAAGTTACGAAATCAAGCGGCAGCCAGCGCAGGTCCACACCTGATACAGATTCTCATTAAAAATCAATTTATCAAACCGCTCCGAGATGAAGAAGTTTGCAAATAAATTAAGGTCAAAATCCCTCTTACAATTTCCTGTAAACCGCTTTTATATTAACATGATATTAAATCGGAAACAGATGAAAGCGACCTTTACAATGTCCAAAGTAAAATTACAAAACACTTTCTCACAAATGAGTTTAAGAACCATATAACAAAATGCTTAGTGGAAAAGACTCTTTTTTAATTAACAACCTTCAAAAAAGGGCTACTAGAAAATAGTGATTTAAAAGAAAAGAATTTGATTCGAATTACACCAGGCATCAAAAACAGTACGACCCTTTTATCGTAAACTCCTGTAGTCAAAACAAGCGAAGGTCACAATAGAACTCACATACAAAGACACCGATAAACAATGCCTTCCTATCAGAGTTTCTCAGTACAGTAGTTTATTATTTAATTAATATTTTCCTTGGACAATCTGTTCAAACATAAGCCAAGCGCTGACTCAGTGGTTCCCAGGCGAAGTTGTTGAACAGTTGTTGTACACGCCCCTCACCGTAACTGAGTAGCCTTCGCTGTATTACGAACGGAATTTCAAAGATTAAGTAACTTCTTTCCGAAGTTTGTTCTTGTATCGTCAAGTATTTTACAACAAATTAATACTTGTACCAATGTTCCAAATATATAATTAAGACAAAAAAAATTACAACTTTTTTTTATTCGCGTCATACAAAGCTGTCGCTTGACTTTATCGGTGTAAGATAAAAAAAACAATGTAACTTATGATTTCCCATTCAAGCGTATTAGCTATTAAATTTATTTCTAACGCCGCGCGGAGCTGCGATCAAAAGCTACCTCTAAATAAGTGAGCTCGTTAACAATTTCGCGGTTACCTCGCAATTAGTTAAATTCAAGAGGTCCTTTATCACTTGGTAAGGTTAATGTTACATTTCCAGCCTCTAATGAGCCGCAATGTAAGTGACACCTAGCTATTGTACTAATCCATACATACGAACCTTTCACGTGTCACTAAGTCAAAATACCACTTATGTTACAAATGTTTGCTCTAACAGGGAAGTGTCAGCAAGTCATACATACCAGAATTCGCAGTTATATTATCTAATTTGAATCGTCGGAGAAGCGGATGTACAGAATGACGATTCGTCTCTTTCCTAGCCGTCCCCTTCCCTACCAAATCCACTCATTAATTTATAAGAAAATGGTGGGAAGGTCAAGGGAATTAAATTTTAACCGAGGACTAACAAAACCAAAAAAATGTTCATTATGTGGCAAAAGGTTTAAATAACTTGCTAGTGAGAAATTTATTACTACATATTTAACACTGGCAACTTATTTTTTCGGTATACAGCTGTACCCCTTTCTACTATTTCATCTCGAAGCTTTACGCCTCGCGCATCTATCGCGCCCACTTGGAAGGAATCCAAGCCTAGCTATATATCAAGTCTTCTACTTACTTGACAGTACAGTCATTCAGTACTTTGCAGTGTTTTAGTTAAATATCCTGTTATTAAAAAAAAAAACATTTTTCTATTTTAAAATGAAGTTTAATATTAAATTAAATAAATTTCCTGCCTCTTAAACTTCTGTAAGAAGTAAATTATACAACGGTAAAAATATACCAATGTTTTAAAAAGTGTGTGTAGTTGTATGAATGTAGATGAGACGAGAAAAGTTTGTTACGGCACTTCCAAATGGAATCCTGTCATATCTCTACCCTCTGACTTACTGACTTGAGTTGTGATGTTATATTGTTTAAAAGATCAAAAATTACATAAACACCTCCAAAGTAAGTTTAAACAAAGCCAAGGAAAAGTTAATTTACCCCTAATACAACTTTATTTGCTAATTTTATCCTTAACATAAAAGATTCTCAGTACAATATTTTTAAATAGCAAATCCTTTTTTTTATACGAGAAGCGGGCAAACGAGCGGTGCTATCACAAACGTAGTCGTCGATTCCGATGTACATCCGCAACACTAGTAGAGCAGATGCGTTGCCGGCCTTGTAAACTGAACTTAATTAAAGCTGCAGATTTTGTTAAAATGAATTATATACAGATTCCTTAAAGCATAAAAGGGAATGCCAAATCTGTGCCAAACATTCATACTTTTAAATGGTACAGTTTAGTGCTTAACTATGGATGTTTGGCTCGATGCCTATGTCCAGCTGTGGGCATTCAAAGGCTGATCGTGATGTTTGCAAGCAGGTTTTTTTTTTAATTCCGTTCGGAAAGTCGAGGACAAAAGCTGGTTTAAATATGTAAAATAATGTCTATTTTTTTTTATATGAAGATATTCATAGATTATTGTAAATTAACTAATATTTCCTGTAACATTCCAACTAAGCTAGGTTTTTGCTGGTTTACAATAATCGACTGACGGAATTCGAACACGGTGATCGGAAATCCGTAGACTTAACCATTGGACTATTGGCGCTTTGAATTTGGTTCGTCTTGTAATTAACTAGTAGGAATATCAAATTAGTAAGTGCTTGATATAGTTTGAATGTAGTTTACTAAAAATGCTTTTAGTAACAAATCAAACTGACAAAGTTCTGATGACTCACGACGTTAGTCCGCTCACTGGCATCTCGACTTCGCCATTTAATTTGTTTACTACTGATTTAATAATAATAAATAACCCATTGAACCAGTAGTTAGAGATCATTCCATTATAACTATATTCTAAGTTTGATTTTAAACATTTTTTTTTTGTTTCTTTTTTAGTAAAATAGCAGATTTTTGTTAATTTACTAATATTTCTTTGCCACTCCGACAAGCTTTAGACTGATACCAGAATATGGTTTACTATAGTCGAATTGCGGGCTTCGTACTGACGACCACGTGATCGGAAAGCCGTATAATGAACCATAAGGCTATTAGCGATTAAATAAAATGTTTTTAAACTGTTGTATTATTGAGTTACTATGGTTACTAGTGTTTAAGAAATATATATGATAAAATATCAATGGACATGTGAACGAAAAATAAATACGTTGTCCGACATTTCCGTTACAAGTTTCATTTATTTAAAAAATATTTTAAAGCATCGCCGTCCGCTATCTGCCGCCGCCGTACGTCCGATGGACCGTGAACCCGGGCGTTTTGTTTTATATTTTCACCACTAGTTTTCATTAGTCTTATTACTTTTATATAAAATGTAGTTAAATAAAATATCGTCAAGAGCAATGAATTCGGGTCACCTAAAGAAACTTATAAATTTTAGAAACTAAGAATGGTAACTTAATAAAATAAACGGTAATACCTTAAGTTTTGGAGTTTTACATTTTCTATTAAACATCGTTTATTTTGTTAAGCTAGTATTCTTAGTTTCCGATATTCATAGGTTTTTAAGTGGCCCGAATTCATTGCTCTCAATCGTATCTTCATTATATACACGTCGTTCAGTGTAATTTTCATTTTACTTATAATTTAAATGCAATGCTTTAGGATGGATGAATGTTAACAAGTTTTGATCGAGGAGATAGATTACTGTTTGGAATAACGTTATGTAATATTATAAAAATAATTACAATTTTAGTATATTCATATCCTGAAATATTAAATAGTTTTGTAGCGTTCAGTTTCTACTAAATTTTTTTCAGACAAGAATATACTAGGAATTTTGTTTGTAGGATTTTCAGTTCGAGCAGCAGTCTGGTACAACTCGTTACAATGTATTTAACTGAGCAGATACATCATCATCATCAACAGCCTTTGTCTGCCCACTGTTGGACATAGGCCTTTCCCAATGCCTTCCACAGTATGCGGTCCTCTGCCTTCCGCATTCCATCCATGAGCAGATACGCTTGTGTTGAATTTTTTTAATGAAGGAGACATTTTGTAAGAAATCTAATATCATAGTTGTGATGACACAATCTATGAAAACAAAGAATAAATTTATTTATTTATTATTATTTTTTTATATTCAGATATACTTCATTGATTAAACTTTTAAAAACAGGACTTCTACTAATGGTATGGTAGCTTTAAGACATCCAATTGTACACCAGATGTACAGTGTTGTTAATATTATGAATGAGAATGTTTAGATGGATAGATATCGGAAAGTAAAGCGGCTAAACTTATATTGACGAAATTTGCCTATTGTTTAAAATAATTACATCGGCCGCTTAAGTTTTTACCTTCGAACGGGCGTAGTCGCGGGCGACTGCTACACAGCAATAACAATAATTACTAGGTCCTTTGTCCTTACAATCGAAGAGAATGTTACTTACTCATGTTGACCTCTGTAATAACAATTACCCGCTAATTTATAGAAGCGCAGTCCCTCTGCAAACGACTGCGGCCGCAGTCTCGCGTAATCATTGCACTTATGAATATAACAGACCTCGCATGCTTTAATTAAAAAATCAATTATGTTAATTATTGCAAGCATCGCATTAATTTATACCAATTTATAAGTACTTCGTTTAACGCTTCGTAGACAGAATAATTGATTGAGACTTGTCGTGTCTTCGTCAGCTTAGCGTTATATTTTACTCGCATACGTCAGCTACATTCAAGTAAAAGTCCTGTCAAACGGTCCGCCCATTGTAACTAACTTGCGCTGAATAAACACGGACCTGCAGATGAACAGATAAAAGTTGATAAAATATATTTTCGTTGTCATTTAAAATAATGCAGTTAGGTCGACATTTGTCATAGCATCCTTCATATGTTTTAAATAGCTCTTGTTTACATTTTACATATTTTATATTGGACTAGCCGACCCTGCGAACTCTGTTTCGCCTTAAAGGCAAGAAATAAACAGATTTTTGAATTTATTAGGAAATACAAAAAAAAATCCTCCTCAGAAAAAACGTTTGTATGGGAAAATTGAAAAGGGCTATTTTTAAGGCTTTCAGGGGGGTTTTTCTAATTTTTTTCACCTTTTAAACCTTCCCTAGACCTCCATGAACATTCTGAGACCAAGATAAATCCGTTCAGCCGTTCTCGAGTTTTAGCGAGACTAACGAACAGCAATTCATTTTTATATATATAGATATAGAATTTGTTTCTATCACGGTGCGCTGCGTTAAGCCAAAGCCGATAATATTTAAACATTTTTATTTAGAAGTAAAAACAGCTCGAGGATCGCGCGTCACCAGCATTCAAATAATTCCAACTATTTAAATGTTTCCATCTATATGCGGGGTTTTAAACTGATTGAAACTTTTTTTTTATATCTATAATTTTAGAGTTTGAACAATGAATCAATAATCAAAAACGTTACTAAAGATTTTTTTAATTTTATAATGTGTCAGATTTCTTTCTATCTATCAGATCTAATGAACGGTTTTCGCGAGACGATATAACAAACATTAATGTAGCAAAAAAAAATCGAATTTATTAGTAAGAAAGAATAATTTATAGTAAATCACATGTGCTACTTTTTCGCGTGATTTCAGTGAAGTAATTATCATGCAAGCTTTACAAAAATCCATCCAACTATCTTTGACACGCAAACTTTGTATTAAAAGTGATTCCGTGAGCGACGGCCAGAGGGCGCGACTAAATATAATGTTAACTAATTTAGGTTAATCGTGATACGGACTGAACAATTAATTTAAAACGTACTTCGACTTATCATTGACTTAAATACGACCGAGCTTTTTACGCTTTATTGCTTTTTAAAGATGAACAGATTTCAAACACATGCTCCTGATAATGCTTGTTACGCTGACTTACTTGAAACATTCGATAACTTATTATTAACCAGGCATATGATAAAATTATTTTTAACTTGCAATTTAAGTTACATTTATATGCACAGTTTTTAAAACTATAAAATATTGTATAACAAAATTTATTTCGTGTACTTCGTTTCAATTATATTTATGTTTAATATATTAATATTTCATATACCATTCCAACTAGATTTTGAACTTGTGTCAGGATATGCTTTACACCAATAGTCGAATGAGCAGAGATCGAACTCTTGACCCTGTCATCGGAAATCCGTACTCTTAACCATTAATCTATTGGCGTTTCTCTTTAAAAGAATATATGTTAATACAATTCACTGGCAGGTCACAACCCAACAATCATCAGCCAAATGTGGTCCACTACTGACCTCCGTAGACCTCCCCCATCGATTGCCACAATGACCGGTCCTGTGCCGCCCGCATCCAGTGCACACTAGCAACCTTGACCAAGTCATCGGTCTATCGTGAGGAAGGCCTACGAACGCTGCGTTGACCTATCCGGGGCCGCCATTCAAAAGCTTTCAGGCCCCATCGGTCGTCTGTTCTGCGAGCTATGTGGCCGGCCCATCACCACTTAAGTTTGGCAATTATTCAATATTTCAATAGATGTAGTATTTCTCTGCAATGCCAAAGTAAACGAATATTTATATGACTTTAGTATTAATCGCTTCATAGCTATCTTAGCTCTAAATTCTGAGAACCCTTATCTCAAATAGTTTATGAGGCTACATCATAAGTCTGTCAAGTAACATACAATATCTTATCAAATAACTTTGCAGACGTTATTCACATAATCAAACTGTTTAAATCTTTCTCAGTTTTACTCTTGATGGGTTGGAAATATTGCCAAGGAAAACATTTTTAATTTAACGTAATTGTGAGATCATTTACTTCGTATGATTACTTAATGTTTTCTTTTATGATACTTCATTAAAACTCTATCCAATTTAATAAAGAACAATATTTATGGACTTTTTATTGCTGTAATTTATTCAAAAATAAATCATTTTTCGGTTTTCTACGGACATATTATATATTGCCATCTAACAAAAAACCGACGGAATAAATTTATTGGAGTGACAACCCCAATTTCGTTAAAGAAAAACATAAAAGTTGACCATATGGACCATAGCATTGACATTGTTGTCGAATTGTCAAAATACTTTATTGCAATTCTGACGTAGATAATTTGATGTATTAATATACCGAAAACTATATAAATACGGAGTAATTAATATAGAATAAGTCTAAAATACGAATATAGAATGTTTCAGTATCAAAAGAGATTGTGGCGCCCTCATCACAGAGATGCTTCGTTCCTGGACAAGCTTTAAACGGGAACACTATTTCACATTCGTTTACCAAAAGCAAATAGATTTCATTCTAGAAATGATATTATTACTTTACTAAAATCGCAATTAATTTAATTTTATTATTTATTTATTATGTTTTAAATCAATAATACATTTTTTTAACTTAATTTTACATAATATTTGCCGATGAAACGTCTTAAGTAAGTCTACAAAATTCTCTCATTAGCCGAGAACTAGCGCCGGACAAACAGACTTGTACTAATTTGTACACAACGGTATCTTTATGTTGTCTAGCGTTAACTACTTTCTTTGTACACTGCTAATGAAAATGTTTTCATAACTACCGGTGTCTTATTTTCTTTTTCAGGAAAAACGAAGGTGAATCAACATCATTACTCTGTTCTATCTTTACAGGGTCGGCAGGATCTGTTGTGACTACCTTCTTAATCACATCCACTACGAAGAATCTGTTCTTCTTCAAGGGAGACCAATGGAGATACAGGAGCGAAGAGGTGATCACCGACGCTACTGACTAGGGGAACTGCCTATGTCATCGTCTTTCAGAGATCGTCATGATAAATTCTATAAAATGTTATTAAACCTTAGCATATATTTAATCCTTAAAGACTGGAAACATGAAAGATGAAAATGTGAGGTTCGAATTATCGTGGGGCCTTAAAAGTGTTTCTCCGAAAGGTTGAGCTTTCACTAAAATTGTAATGAATGGTCAGGTATATTTTGAAGGCGTTTTTCCTTCCTTTAAGTAAGTGTAAGTTATCTTCCAGTTATGTAATATTTAAAAACTTTGAATAATCTTAGTTCAGTGAAATACAATATTGACGTTAAGAATGATGGATCGACAACGGGTAATACTTCACTTTGTTTATATTGTAAGTTACGGTGTGAAGGAATATTATAATAAAATATTCAAGGGATATCATTTTTCAACTACACAAAATGACTTGTCTGTTCACTGATGGACTAAGGTCTTTCGCAATATCGCGAGAGGAAGTCCGTATGGAAGACCATACGGACTTCCTCTCGCATCCAACGATATCCCGCCCGTATTAAGTAGTTGGTCCACCTGGAAGTATGACGTCACACGCTTCTGGTCCCCAACTATGACCTCCATTGTAACATTTTCCTTCCTCACCTGACGTCGCTGGTCCGACAGTTGTGAACTGTCCATAACCGCTTTAGTCTTTAAAATTCAATCTATTTCACAATATCATTATTTTACAAATTGACATCCAATTAATAAATACTATCAATAATTACATTCGACCGTTTAATTAAAAGCAAACATGAATTTCCTTCTGAATTTAAAATTGACTTAATTTGATTTTGAAATGCAATTAAATGTTAACTTTTTAAATTAATGTTAATTTCAGATGATCATTTCGTAGAGATATTTTACACTTGGAATGTAAAATTACGAACGAAATCTGCAAACATCATTAAATTATTATAAAAAAAACGAATCCTGGATGTGCACTTTTGGTGAAGTTTTTTCAAGTAAACGACTCATTAACAATTTATACGTTTTTTTTTAATCAGAAGTCGCTTCGCTATTTTAGCGAAATCCTCTTCCTCATTTTCCTCAAACTACAAAAAATTAATTTACTAAAAAAACAGCATGAAGATATACCTTTAGCATTTTAGCTTTGACTTGTTTCTAATAGGAGAAAGTTTGGATGGATGGATGTTTGTTATCATATAACTCCAGAACAGCTGAACGGGTCTGGATGAAATTTGGTAGACTCATATTCTACAGTCTGAGTGTCAGTTCTGTGTTTTTTTTTTAAATTTAAATTGACTAAAGTCGCAGGAAGCTAGTTAATATATCATTTAGAAATTTATCGAAGACTTTTTGGGGTATAAAATGATTAATAACTCTTTGGAATTACCGTCGATGCAGAGTGGTAAACTATACAGATGTATAACGAAAAGCCTAAATTGTCCATAAGCAATTTCCTGGCCTATCTAACTATACAGGCGCGCTCATTGGCTCATGAAATCGATTTGCGTTATTGAAGGCCGCTCAAATTATTTGCTTTACATCGTGCTTCGGACGATGTCGGGACGGTTGTAATTTTAATTAATACATTTGTGTCACCGTAAAATTGGATAACGTCAATTTATAATTTCACTTATTTTATTTAAAAAAAAACGAATACGACGAAACGAAAAAAGATAATTTCATAAATTGATCTTCGAGATTGTAAACCAATGATGCAGAAACTGTTTTTTTTTTACAATAATAGCAGATTTTTGTTAATTCACTGATATTTTTTACCACTCCAAGTAAGTTCTTAGTTTCTGCTAGGATAAAAAATTACAATAGTCGATCGGCGGGATTCAAACTCTGAACCACGTGATCGGAAATACATACCTTTAACTATGAGACTATTGGCGCTTCGCGATTGAAAGATTATTAATTATAAAAGCATCAAAAGAAATTGAAATCCCGAAGAACTACAATACTGGGAACCAAAATTATTTCCACATAGCTCGTGAGTATTCATTACAATAAGGGACGCGGGACGGATGTCACTGCGTAGTGAAATCAGGTTTTAATTTACGATGACATTAATATATTTTATTGCTACATTTACATACGTGAACACGCCAACTCATTTTGCTTTACTTTTCATATACGAGTCGCGTATTCATTTGACATTCCCTTTATAAAAATAACTTTATAGCTAGTAACATACTGCTTGATTAAATTCTGTTTAAATTAATGAGAAATCAGCACTGACTGGAAATAAAAAAAAGTTTTTAATAAGAGTAATTAATTAAAAAGACAATAAACGAATCAATTTATGTCACTGGCAGGTTGAATATATATTGTTTACTTTTGTCTTTCTCAGTCAGTTTAGAATGTAGAAGGCCAATAGAGATCATAAATACATACCATACTTCAGTAAGAGTCCACCAAAAATAACCCTAAAGCTCCATCGCAATAAGTACTACTCTACGCTAGTATTAATATCATTGCATTTAAATTTAAATAGAAATATTAAATTAAATAACCACGAGAGCGAGTCACTTATAAAACGAGGGTATTTAAAAAAAACCGTCGCACCGCTTGGCTTTACTAGCAAATCTTGGGTCAGTATAAGCGACGTAATAAAATACTGGAACCTTGTCACAAACATAAGCCTCTTACTGAATACAAACATTAAAAGGCCCACTCGGAATTTAAATAAACTAGAAAACGAGAACGACGAATATTATATGACTTAAAATGACCGACATAAATTTATTCCAACAAAGGAAATTGGGGCACAAAATATTGTAGACAAATGTAAACATTTTACTGCACCAAATTGATACTTATGACATTCTAATAAATTCGCGACCTTTCCAATATTTACCCCACTCATTCTCAATTAAAAAGCAATAGCTAGCATACTATTTACAACGTCCCAGTATTTGGTGTATTGTGCTGCTCACCGTCACCACACCACGCACACAATCTAACTATACAATCGCTTCGCACGCCGGGATGATAGCTGTCACAGCTGACACGAAACACGGCTTTAAGACAATCAAGACCTAAGCCTGCACTGTTATAAATCTTGACAGCAGATAACACAGCAACGTCTACGTCATCGTCACCCATTAAACTACTACCCATGTGCCTACATCAAGACTTCAAAAGTATGAACAGAAAAAAAAGTTTTCCAATCCCACTTCAAATTAGCATCCCTTCATCCTTTCTAAAATATAAGTAGATGCCAAATATTGGTATTCAGATCCCAGACTCATCAGAAACAATACCGAATAGTCTTCTTAATTATGCCTTCTGTGGAGACAAGCCGATAAAGGTATCACTGTCAATAATTATTAAAGCTTTGAAACATTTTTAGCAATAAACTATTCAACCTAATGTTTTAAATGCAATTGAGATAGGACAGATATTACGCCGGAATAACGTTTTAACGAAGGCTTTGAATATTTTAATATTACATTAATAGTACGTAGAGCTTTTGTAGTCGGTGTACGCTGTAAGAGCTTTAGTAAGTTCACAGACAAGTTTTGGGATTTAATAATTCTCAGGTGAAATATGAACAGCTTTAAATATTTGCATCATAAAATTCAACTGTCGCTTTTTTAAACACTCTTGTGTTGATAATGGTAATATTTTTTTTTAATTTGTTATCAATCTATATTGTATTGCTTGAAGAAGGATTTTATGAAAAATATTAAGAGTTGAGGTATATGACTTGTTAGAAAATTAATATTTAGGACGTCTGTCGAGTTAGCTGGTTTAAAAAAAGAACTTTGTTTACAACGATAAAGATGAGATGTCAAAACTGAAAGTAATAACGATACCTCTGCGAGACGGACGGCGCCGAACTCTACGACAATATTTTTCAGGGAAACGTTCCAAAACCCTGATGTTTGCGTTACGCGACACGTATTTTTTAGTCAGCAATCTTTATTTGTTTACTCGCTTTAAAAAAGACTACGTGGATTTAAAAGTACGGTATATTATTCTAAACTATTAAAACTTTCGTGAGACATTTCACTATACTACTTATAAAACGGCTTAACTCGCGTGTAAATCGGTGTCGGTACCGACTAGTTTCGAGCCCATCGGGGGCT
>JAODUI010000032.1:960033-977902 GCA_027563995.1 Papilio gigon
CCTGCGGTACGAGGTGTTATCGACCCGCTCCGTGACTAGACGTTAGTGCGACACGCGGTCCATTAGACCCCGCATCCTTTAACAAATTTACGTCCTTCGCACCACAGAGGGGTACACGTTTTTCCTTGTCGCACCATAGGGAAGTTGCATTAGGGATGATTTAGACCTCGTTTTACAATGAACGTGTTAAGTGAATGGATTCCATAGCTGATGACGCACGATATGTACTTAATACAGCTTTTACTGTTTGTGTATAAAACCTTTAATTTATAAAGTATATTATTTGGATGTTAAATAAAGGAATAACAGACAAAAATATTAATTTACGTTTATATTTTAATTGCTAAACTGTGTCCAAAACTGAGTATTTGCTGTGAGACGACAAGGCAGCAGCGACTTCATTTATTACGCGCTCTGCAGCGATCGCCTTCGTTAAGCTGATGCAAAAACAGAGCGGCTTAAGGTAAATAAAAAGCCTCTTTACTTGTTACTGTACATCATTTTAAAAAACAGTTTAATTTTGTAACCGCATTAGTGTCGTGATCATCATCAACTCCCTATTTCTACAAAGAAGGTATTGGAGCTTACCTTATTTCTAGAGGTGACATAAAGCAATAAACAAAAAGGGTGTAAGCACAACAGCAAAAGGAAGGTCTTTTATAAATTTTGTCTTTATGGAAAATGTTTACATAATCTATATTTATTTAGAATAAACTTTGTAATCCGACATAATTCAAAACCAAGAAATTACCATTAAAAAGGGCTCTGTACACTTCTCCACAATATCTTTAACCGTGTCTTACAAGTTTATCTGTTTGTGCAATTTCCTTGAAAAGAGGTACAAAGATTTCGTTTCACGTATCAATATAAGAGTAATGGATATAAAAAGGATATTATAAAGAACGGATGGTTAAAACTATAAACTGATGGGTTCCTTCATCTTGGAAAGAAGTTTATGTAAGTGGCTCATACATTGAACATTTGAGGTTATGAAATTCGATTCAATCTTCAAATGTCAAAACTTGTTTTATAACATTTCTAAACGTAAATATTTAACCACGATGGATGAATTTCAACACACGAGGTATTCATACGATATATTCTGTTTGAAGAGCAGACTCTATTGAATACGATACAAGTCAGACATTGAGGATTCTCTTCGTAGTCTGTTGTCAATCGCACACAAATGGATGAGAGCCGGTACTTGTAGCGAATGTTTGCTTAGACAACTATGTCTTGAACGCTTTGTTATATCACACGTATGAACACACGTGGGAACTAAATACTATACAAAAGTAAAGTGATACATACTCAACTATTTCATTAATAATAAATAAATGAAATCAACTTTAAAGTCAAGGATAGAGAACTATGGAAGTCTCTAGAGAAGGCCTATATCCAAGAACATGCTATCAGGTCATGGTTTAAGTGTTACCGATGATGATATTAATTTGTTCTGATTTGTTATTTTAAGTTAATTAACTGTAGCCTTATAACATACAGATGTAAAATACTTTGTAAAAATCTTTAGCATTAAAGGCTTCATTGTTATTACTAAATAAAAAAAAATGATTTAACAAAACACGCACAAATTATTAAAATTAAATTAAGTAAGACAAATTTTCAAAAAAAAAATATACTATGGCAACATTACTTGTCAGCTGTTATTGGGTTGTGATTTTTGATGCTTTGGGTGTTAGATATTTTGATTTAGAGTATTGACGAAAAGCGCAAGCCACATTAAGCTAACAATATAAATGAATTAACATCGATGATGTAACTAGAAAACTGTTACAGTTTCAAATTTACCGTAAATTTTGTCAACGAATTATTCTCGACCGGAATATGATAACAAATTGGCCGTAATGGCGGCGACGATTTCGTGCGATCGCAATTATCGAGCCATTTAATGTTTGACGTGAAATTAACACGGACTCGCAAAATTGCTAAATCTATTTCATAACTGAGTTTATTCTAGCAACATAGTAAGAGAATTCATTACTTTTGTACTATGCCTTCGAATTATAATAAAAACACGTTTAAATAAAAAAAAATGTGTGGCATGTGGCAAAAGGAGTTTGGCGTACGCAAAGACAGCCTACACCAACTATGCCGTTAAAAAACGAATTAATGATTAACGAATTAAATGAATAATGTTTATTTAAAACTATTCCTTTCTGAAATCTCTCTTACAATGTAATAGATATCTAAACACTGATGTACTTGTATTGTTGATAACTCAAAGAGATATTAAAAAATAAAAATTTACGTTAAAAATTGTAACGTGACAGTTAGGTACATTTTATTAATGCACTCAGAAACGGTAGCAATGAAAACTGCGCACTCATTGCCCGAAATGAAAGTCAAAAGTTGTTAGACGTCAAAAGAGACTGAGCATTCATTTATCTTGTTTATATCATGAGTAAAATGCGGCAATTTCTCACGAAAATTTACATACATATGTGATATGGAGATTGAAAAAGAGAAGAAACTTCCGGATTTCAAATGAACACCTTTATTTTCACAACTTTTTAATAAATGTTTCACAACAACCAACTTAAGCTCTACCGCTCATAGGCCATCAATCAGAGAGAACGATCGTTTTCAAAGATGAATTGCCATTTCAAATCCCAAAGAGTAAAAATTAAAATGTCAAAATAAAAATAAAAATTACAAAGAGAAAAAAATCAAAGAGTAAAAAATTAAAATTTCAAAGAGTAAAAATGAAAAATCCAGATAACAGAATACTAGAATTTCACGATCGAAAATAATATAAAAGAATTTAATTTATAATTTATCGATAATCACGCACTTAAACTTTATGCAAAATAGCTTTCGAGAACTTGAATCATTTATTATATATACAATAATAAAGAAATAGAGACCGTCTACGACTTTTAAAGCTCTCGAGAAAACTTTTTCATCGGATCAATGACATGATGAAAACACTTACTACGATATTTCTTTTGAAATTCGATATTGATATTAAAGTTAATAAGAACTTAGAAGTGACACATTTGAAGTTCTGTAAGTGTTTAAAAAAAACTTTACGATAGTACTTCAATTTGCTTTCAGAAGGCGCTGCGGGTATCCTATTTTACTATTCATAGCAACATTGGTTACCGTTATGTTTTCATGCATCACTTAGCTATTGCGAACAAACAAGAACTTTCTTTACGTCCAAATTATAGGCTTTAGAGTAACGTAAAAAAAAACATTAATGAATAAATGCGGACAAAGTCACGTGAAACTGCTTACATGTATAACGTACCCAAGTCGTATAAAACTTAACTCAGCGACAGATCTTAACACCCGCCTCGCCCGCGGGACGTTGCATAAGCAAGAAGTTAATATTTTTTCACTTAGGGAAGTTACAGAAAATTGGAACAAGTTAAAAGAGAAAGCAAGTACCATTGTACAAGTTTTCCCTTGCCGCGTAACTTCTTTTGTAACAAACTTCCGTTTTCCTATTCATAACTCACCACCTTTATATTTAAAGTAACAATTATGTAAGTTATTACTAAAAATAGACAACCTTAAAGGACAAATGGATTCAGAAGAAAACGTTATTTCTGTACCTTCAAATCATTCATACTTCTATCGTCATCATCAGCCCTTGTCTGCTCATTGTTGTACATAGGCTTTTCCCAATACACCTGGAGAAAAGACGCCTCACATTCCTGGTCACCAACTATACCTCTAAGGGCATAACAAATTCTACGATTTTACGTGAGAAATATAGTTTAACGAGCAAAAAGCCTAATGGTTTAGGTTACGGACTACCGATGTAACGGTCGTGGGTTCAAATCCCGCCATTGGACTATTGTCTTGAACCATATCCTGACACAAGCTTTTTCAAGCTTAACCGAAATAGTTACAAATAATATTAGTTAATCAACAAAAAACTCCTAATATTTTTTCAGTGAAAAAAATAACAAAAACATAGGCTTTATACATTAGAAGGTATATCCATATACATACAGATGTATTAGATTGAACAGAATAGAACACTAGTTTTTAAGTTTTTTTTTTATTTCCGCGTGGAGGAATTCTCGTACGCACAGCTATTATGCTACAAATACACGTGAGATTTGAACGACAAATGGTAACACGTCGCGATAAATGTTCATTACAGTCTGCGGAGGCCAGGGCAGTGTTGTTGGGGCTATAGTTCACTTGATTTTGGCAGAGTTCGCGCATCCAATAATTTTCAATGCACCGTATTACACGATTCTATTTTATAGCCAAAGTTTACGTTCGTATTTCAATTTGTAAACACGTTGGTGCACACGAATTATACGTAACGAAAAACTGTCGGAAACAGTTCGCTGCAGCACTTAATTATATATGAAATTGAAATGTAACTTGGTTAAATACATTTCACATGTTTTACCTACATTTAATTAAATACATTTTGAATGTATGAAGAAGATTACGTAGACGTTAGTTGTCTATTGTCGAAAAAAAAAGCTAGCGAGAGTCACCAATAGTCTATAGGTGCAGCGGACAGATTTCAGGATACATGTTCGGGAGATCGAACCTTGTAATTGGACCATCTTAAACCATATCGTAGCACTAGCTTAGAGTAAAAACCTTGTGTAACTTCTAACCAACAACAATATCTACAATAAAACATCTAATTTATCTCTAAGAGAAAGAGAGATGACTATATGTTTTTATTTAGGTATTTCGGTAGACGAAAATCACAGAGTATGCCACTTGAAGTTTTTATTTTTCAGTACTTAACACATTCGTGTATTTGCATTCGCAGTTCGATGTGCACTCGATGCGCCGTGTGCACGGCGGAAGTACAGGCACAATGCATACTCGAGCCGGAACATTGTGTTTGTACACAATTTGTGCATTGGATAAATATTCTATTTTAGATAAACGTCACGAACAATCGTTTAGAAGAATATATTCCATATTTGAAATTAAAAAAAACGAACCTATCTAAACAATTTTATATTGATAACTTTTTAATCATAAACTTTTAAAAAATAATCAATTTAAACAATAAAACTTTTCCAAAATAAATACATAGACAATATCGGACAGTATCGTGTGTTGGTCATATGTATGGTATCTTATTTTTCAAATAATTCATCCATACATACACTTCGATCTGGTTATTAAAAAGTAAGTTATCCAATAGTGTTTTCAATATTTCTTCGTCATCATGAAACACACTTACCAGTCTATTCTTGGACGTGGGGCTTCTCCAACGCCTTCCACAGTATCCGGTCCACCTTCCGCATCCAACGACGTCCTGTCGTCCCGAGATCGTCGATTTCAACGTTACTATGTGAAATTCTTTTAAATAACAATTTTAAATTCTAAAACTTAAGTTTATTTTATACATAGTTTATCGATTGAAAAGTTAAACAAGAATTAAATTTAAAGTCCAGCAAAAGAGGGAAATATCGCGACATCCATTAAACTGTAATGTTTGCCTAGGCACTGGGAACTGGGAACTGGGAATTGGGAACTGGGAACTGGGGACTGGGGACTGAAGACTGGGAAAAAGTTGGGAGAGACTTTATAATATTTTTCCTCGTTTATAACTTTGATATTCCGCCGATTTCGAACTAAGCGACACCTGTCGTCACTTGGAAACAACTGTTTAGTTTTTTTTTTTATATATCAGACGCGTGGACTCATACCAATCTATTTTACTGTAAAATGTGTTTTCACATGACACGCAAAAACATTATAATAAACTTGCATAACAGTATATATTCAGCGACATAAAGATAAATCAAATTTGGAGTAAAATTTGTCAACAACTAAATTAAATAATTCCCGAAAAAAATGGAACAATTTCACATGTCAGGAACATAGAGGAAATTAAACCTTTCATATATCATACAAAACCTTAACATAACATCATAAAATCATGTATAAATGACCCGTACCAACATAAACGGTGACATGCGCTAACCTGTTCCCAGTGTCGCAAAACGTGTGTAAAAAGTATTTCCATCTCTTTCCGTTCAAAGAGTAAGAGCGAGATGATAACATGTTCTCATACAGGTTTGTATCATTATAAAACTCAGAGGAAATGCAATCAAGTTGTAACGCAATGAAAACGCCGTCACAATTCACAATCTGACGGCCCACGGGTGAAATGTCAACGCGGACAAAGCCCGCGATGTCCAAACTCGATTAACTTACGGACAGAACTTCTCAGCTGTCAAGGGTGGTAACCAATTTAGCACGAGCAGGGTCTATGTACTTTGCTGGTTAATCTTCTTCACAACAAACGAGATACAGTCAAGGACATTTAATTCCTACCCGTTTTCGTAAAATGGCGCAATGCAATTACGTCGTTGTCATAGTGTACAATCAGGGCCCTTCGCGGTATACTCTCTTAATAGCTACAGTCGTTAACGTTTCGTATAGACAACGATGCGGATACTACAGCCAATAGGAAGTTTTAACTAGTGTCTACACCAAAAAAAGTCAATAAACGGTGCACGATTAATTGGTTTTTACTATAATATCTTTCTTTGCTTACCTTACCTAGTTAGTTAATTGTCTAAAGGGGCGTGGTTTGTCTCGTTTCAAGGAACAAGACAATTTTTCCGCAAGTGGAACACCGTGACGGGCCCTGATTGTAAATACGAGCTAAGTTAAAGTGTATATGATGATAGTTTGGTGTTCGTTGTTATAAAGGTGGGGAGTGAATTTAATTCTTTAACTGTACCTTCACTTATTGGTATTTGTAGTCAAGTAACTTTTATTTCACTTGGCATCAAGCGTGATTGTTGCCCACTAACAAACACGATGAAGTCTTGAAACAACACCGACATCTACTTGTGTAAAAACAAAACAGTAAGACTTAATTACTTAATAAAAGCAACAATAGTAAATAAAAAAGTAATTAATGAGAAAAAAAACAAAAAACTATCAACTACGGAGATTACAACAAATCGAATACTACACATTTTAAAATATCAAGTTGTTCAGGTTCTAGAATCCGTAAACACAATGAAATAGATTTACATACGCGTAATAAACATTGTCCCGCTGTCAGTCGCGCGAAGAAAAGTAAAAAACATTCCATAACTTCGTTAATAATTTTGCTTCGTCATGACGCAAAAGTTGGAAACTGTTTACACATTCAAGTCACGTTTACCTCTTAAAGGATTAAAATGATTAATTCACGCCCTTTACAGAATTTTGTAATTTTTTTTTTTTAATTGTTGACAAAATAATAAATCCAGAAATAGTGCAACTGCAGTTATGTGCTCTGTAAAAACGATCACCATTACTTTTTTTTAATAAAGTGATACACAATTGTGTTTTGACTTAACACCAGAGGGCCTAAAACGAAAATTTATAAGAAAGTGTTGATATCGACAAAATTTCTGTCCGATAGAGGGCGCTGTACAAATCGCATACATACTTTCTAGGAATTTTCGTGTAAGGGTCATTGTATTTAGGTAAAATTAATTAACTTATTTTAGAAACGTATGATATCTTATTAAATAAGTTCGTCTAATTGATTTAAAATGACTAATCTTATTTAATTGTAAATAACACCTTACTAAAACAATTCCTACAATCACACTGCCCGTTAAAATGGTAGGTTAGGTAGACAAGTAATGAGATTAGCCCTCGGGGACACAAATTCGCAAGGCTCGTAATAACTTGCAAATTATTTCTGCCGTGTTAATTGCTCTTATTTGTTTCAGGGATCACTTATTTTGTTACACTTTCTAATTATTAATTATTTCTTGCTTGGCCTTTAAGGCAAGCAAAGTAGCTTGTAGATATTACTTATTTTCACTTAATATGTAGCAGTACAATGCTTGTCTCTGACGAAATGTAATTTTTGGATCACCTCAAGGTATTAAAGAATTTAGCGCCACTTGTTAACTAGTTGTGGAAACCATGTTTAAGACATTTGTTTAATTAAGTTTTATGCTTAGCTGGATTTAAAAAATAACGCCATCTAGTGTTTTAAAGATATACGAACATTTTGGACGCGGAGTTTTTGGAAGGTCTTATGTTGTATATTAAAAAAAAAATCGTTCGTCTTATTTGTATAGTGTGCAATATAAATAGATAATTTTTAATTGCTGCGTTTCGGTTAATTATTTTAAATTTAGTTTAATTGTTAAAGTGCCATCTAGAGTTTCAAATAACAAAACAGGTATTTTTGTTGCCACAACAACACAATAAATTAATCATATATTAATTTAACATTTCACTTGACAATAATTTTCATTCGCATTGGGCCTCCCATTCAGACCGATTTTTTTTAAACAGTAGAAAGAGAAAATAGTCTTTTAATGTAACGTTACACTTTAGTAAGTTAGTATACTTCAAGAGTAAAATCATAAAAACCGAAATTTAATGTAAAACAAAAGTACTTTCTGAAACACTATGATACCAATAAAATGTGTATTTGTGCACATATTAACAGATTAATAGAATTTGTTTGTAACAATCGACAGCCCTAATAGGTTAACACAATGATGAAATAATTCGCTTTGTCCTTCCGGAACCATATCCTTTTGTGCACCTAAATTAAATTAACTCAATTCGCTTATTATTCATTCTCTCTCAAGCGTGTTGTTGTTTATTGCAGTCAGCACAAATTCAACAAGTGATTTGTTTATAAGTTTATAACGACTTTATTTAATTTATTATTTTTGTAAATGGCAATTTCAATAAAGTGAGACATCGCCCTGCTAAAACGGTGTCATGGCGGTTTGACTTGGTTAAAGGTTTTTTTGCAATAACTTACTAGTTAATGTGCTTCTTAGCGATTTGATATTTGATTTAAGTGAATAAAATCACGTGTAACTAAATAGTTAATAATGCGTGAATATAAAATAGTTGTGTTGGGCAGTGGAGGCGTGGGAAAGTCTGCCCTGACAGTACAATTCGTACAAGGCATCTTTGTGGAGAAATACGACCCAACCATAGAGGACAGCTATCGGAAACAAGTGGAAGTTGACGGGCAACAATGCATGCTGGAAATCCTTGATACGGCTGGCACGGAGCAATTTACTGCGATGAGAGATTTGTATATGAAGAATGGACAAGGTTTCGTATTAGTGTACTCCATCACAGCACAGTCTACGTTTAACGACTTGCAGGATCTACGAGAGCAAATCCTGCGAGTGAAAGACAAAGACGATGTGCCAATGGTTCTGGTGGGTAACAAGTGCGACTTGGAGGCGGAACGCGTGGTCGGTAAGCAGCAAGGGTCCAACCTCGCCAACCACTTCAACTGCGCCTTCATGGAAACCTCCGCCAAGGCCAAAGTCAATGTAAACGATGTGTTCTATGACCTGGTACGACAGATCAACAAGAAGTCTCCTAAAGAGGACAAGAAACCACAAAAAAAGCCTATCAAATGTATCTTCATGTAACTGAAGAAGACCATGTTGCGTCTAGGTATAGAATATTTAATAATTTGAAAGACTTCTCGTACCCGGATTTGGCTGTCGGTTCCAAAAGTTTACTAAATCGGGTGAGCATTGTTGCTTGTCAAATATCTTTAGCATTTGGAGAATACGCATATGTTGAGCTCCTTGTTCCAGCGCCGCGGCGCAGGTGGATGATGCACAGGCATCATGGGTCAGCATTTATTCCTATTCTCTAAAAAAAATATGATATCATTGGTGCATTAATTTGGTTTTCATTTCGAGAATAGACTCATTGTCTCTGTGCATCAGTCACTATAAAATAATTCCAATTGTATTGTGAGGATGACATCGGGTTCAGAAGTTCACCACTAATAAATTATCCAGCATTTGGAGTTTACAATGTTAAGTATACTATGTGAGAACCCTCCGTTCTGTTATCATTTCAAGAATTATAATACAAGAATATATACATTACTTTCAATTCGAGATAGCTAATAAACTGCTGTTTATAGTGTATTTAGGTATATAAGTTTTGTTTCAAACGGCAATGCTGAATGCAGACAGCTTCTTGTCAATTATGTTTAACAGGAAAACATATTTATATGTTCATAACTTGAATTACTGTATCATTTATCACATTGCTATTGGGCTGGACAAATAACCCTGCTAGTTTAAAGATGTATTTAATAAAGTATAATTAATTGGGTGTACCAATTGTTACATTACATAGGTTGTAAATAGTGAGTGCTCAAATTTACCTTTGATTAAACATTGTATTTGCTCCTAAAATTAATTGCTTTTTAATTAAACAATGCCTTTGTTTATAAACATTGTTTATATGTTAAATGCATTTTATGAACTGGTTCATACAAGTAGCACTGCAATAACAAGATGTGTTTTTTGCACTCATTTTTGCATTCCTTTGTGTTCAGTTGTCAGTATGAGTTGTATAAAGTCAAGTGCCTTCCCACAAAGAAATGTGCTGTGTGCACATGTGTGTATAGAAGTATAGAGTGTCAGCAACAATTGTTTTGCTTATGGGTTATCTTTGGGCCAGCATTGTCATAAACTTTAGCAACATCCTTAATTGTCTGCCTTATTTCATTATCATAACCCCGCTGTCTGCAGTCAGCAAGCCATTAGATATAATGATTGTAATATTTCCAAACTTCTGAACTGTTAGTGTGAGAGATGGATAGTGCAGGTTCCGGTAGGCCTGAACCATTGTATAATGTTTAAATAAGTAAGAATACATTAAATTTTTCAGATATATTATTGTCTTGTTATATAATTCAAATGTATCGAAGGTTGGTACTAGTATACCGCTTAGGTCTCGGTAAGTTTGAACAAATATTAGTGAGCCTTAGGTGAGTGCACCCACCCAGTGTAGTGTCCCCGTCGCCCGGTGGCTCGCCATGGACACTGTGCCACAACAGACTCTAACCCCTAAGTATTAATGAAAAATCTAAAAAAAAATGATCGTTATTGTAAATGAATTAAAGTTTTATGATTCACTGGCTCATTTTAATGTAAATTTACATCAAATGTTTTGCTGCTATGGATAATTTGTTAAATGAAAGTAATTATAAATATAGATGTTCCCATGTTGTTATGGATTAGATATTTCCTCCGTATTGATTTCTGTTACTTGTAAGATCGCTGCACAAGGATATTGGTAATGACTTGATCTGAGTTCAATTATATTTTTATATATATATGTCTATCAAATTAAGAACTCTTGTATATTATATTATCTTTTCAATCAATAATCGACATGTACAATAAATATTTTTTCTTCTTTTTTTTGCAAATTTATCAATAAAACCAATTTTAAATATCGATGTTTTGTGATGAGTTTTCCTCGCGTATGTTTTGCGACTGGAGGTGCGCGCGTGTCGGCGGCTCGGCGGCTCCGCGGCGCGGTATCGCAGTGACTCAGCTCGGCCGGGCCTCGGCGTCGCGCCGCCCATCCGCCAATTGGGACGGAATTTTAAATGGAATTAATTTAATTGAAACAATCATTACCCCACTACGATAATTTATTGACTCGACGGTGTACAAAAGTTTCGTAAAACGTGTTCACAAATACTAAAACTAAGTTACATTGTATAATATTAAAAATAATGGCAGTGAGAAGTGGCGGGCGTATGTCTATACTCTAGTAACATAAGAATTGACACAGTCCAATAGCGACATGAACACAATACACTTGATACCAAGCTATCTATTCTCGCAAAGGAAATAAAACTACATAAGATTATCCGCAAACTGGTCGCTTGCCCGTAAAGTGAAACAAGGTCTCGTACATAGATCGAGCTCACTACGGGACGCGTTACAAACAATAAAACATTATAAATTAACATAAGTTTAATGAATTAATACATTGAAAGCTCGTGGGAGGCGTATCTAAATACAATACACACGAAAAATGTTAGAATAATTCCCGAGGCACAGCGGTCATGTTCATGGCTACGTTACTTTGAATTATTTGTTAGGAAACATTATTGACACTATATTTGTTGATAAACAAATGATAACTTATCCGCACATTAGCTTTTATTTCGGTACAGGAAGTCGATATCTGTTTTGTACAACAATAGTGTCGAGCTTTCTCGTGTGCCAGTCAGTCAGCCAGTCTAACAATGAAGTATTAAGAATTATGCCTTGTTTACAAAATTAGTACAAAATGTTTTTTTTTTTCATCAAATTTAAAAATACGTCTCGAGGAAAATTCTCAGAAATGTTCCAGTTTTAATAAACCCACCACAATGTAAACCAGATCGATGCTGTTTCCGAACACCGAATTCCATATATATGACTCATTTTGAAATTCACTTACATGTTAAGGATAACATTAAGACGAGAGCTAAACCAGTACTAAAGTCATTTTATTGTTTTTACAGTAATTCATGAAGACGTGATCCGATTAGAAAAAAAAAAAGTTTTTTAACATGCTCAGTACAGAATTGGGGTTGTAATATTTACGTTCGTTTTTCGGGTTTTTATTTAATAAACTCATTTAACCTATAACAAATACGTGGATTGTGTGTATTATAATTAGGGAAAACATCATAGTATATATGTTTTCCTCGTCGTATTTAGATACTACGTAAGTAACACAGTGGCCGTATAAAGTAAACACTAGTAAATTTAAAAGACATTACACAAATACAATATAAGGACAATGTGACTAGAATAGGACGGAATAATTCCTATATTGACTAGATAACTACTAAATAAGCACTAAAAGGATGTCTCGATTTGGTCCCGGGGTTATATCGATGTTCTTGACGGATCTTTGTTAAATATGTCGTAACTCGGAACAATTTGTCACAAATAACACTCGCAAAGTAGGTTAAACAAAATAGATAGAAACAATCTATTAATTTACGAAGATTAAAGAGTAAAGCTACATTAAATTTATAGTTAAATATTATTCAAACATAGCAAGTTTTGTGTTCGTTTTAAATCATCAAACTAGTGCGATGAAAACGCATCTAGGTCTTGCTTATCCGAGGCCGAGAGCTTTATATGAAGCTGTAAAATTAGGGTACACATTACTTCGCCGAAAAGAAGCAAAAATCTAAATACAACGTTTAAATATCGATAAAAACTCGTTCTATACTAATTATAAAAACGACTTAACTCACGTAGAAATCGGTGTCGGTACCGACTAGTTACGAGCCCATCGGGGGCTCTATAAGAAGAGTGGGATTCGTACTATAGCTCTATAGCGCGTTCGCGACCAGTTACTGAGAAGGGCTTACGATGGGCTCGAAACTAATCGGTACCGACACCGATCTACACGTGAATTAAGCCGTTTATATAAGTAGTATAGTGAAATGTCTCACGAAAGTTTTAGTAATTTAAAAGTCACATACATTATTAATTTTTAAATCCAAGTTATAACTTTAATAGGTCAAGTGTTTCTCAAGTTGGACTTATACTTAACATGTGACACATTTCCAAGGTCAGAAGACGAGGTAAATGATTGATACTATTTCACAGTTCCCTGAATTGAGACGATACATTCTAGAACACCGTTAATTATATGTATAACCGGGAAATAACATAGTATTTTAACCATGAATGTTTACAATACTGGAAACATACAATAAAAATCGGTTTAATATGTAGTAATCCAAAATATATAAACCAGTTTCGTTTCATTTCGAGTATTTGTTACAACAGATACTCAAATATGTACTGCGTGACGTTTAGTATCCTGGGTAGTAGAATAGAGACGATTGTGTTGAAGAGAATTGTGTTGTTTTGTGTACAATAGAATGAAGATAAATGTGTTGGGCGTTTAGATAATGAACAATTGTCATTTTTGTGTTGGCAGGAAATATAATACACATAGAATATCTGATCTCAACGTCTAAAGAAAATTATTATTTTAATGTTCAAGTTTGTCTAGATCAGTGGTCGTCACACTTTTCTATCCATTATGAGCGGTTAGAAGATGTTTTCCCCGTATATGTATGTATTTTAACTAACTTTTGATTTTAAAGCAACGGGAAATCTTTTTAAAGTTTATCGAAAATATTCGTGGGTTTTAAAAAAAGTAATTTTTCTTTGAAATACTGTATATAATTTAAAAGGTTCGCGGGCCATGCAAATATCTATCGCGGGCCTCGGTTTGACGACCATTGTTCTAGATGGTTTTTTTATTATTTAAAAATAGCTGTCTTATAAAAAAGAATATTTTCACTCTGGCATGTTAAAAGCTCAGATAAAACTTCCACTATTTTATCTATCTTGAATAAAATCTCAAGAGTTAGTGCATAAGAGTGAGAAGATATAGCCTTATGTAGAGATATATTGTTGAGTCACGAAGCGAGGCATCGTAGCCGAGCGTGAAACCTACCTTTATATGTATATGTTTAATATATATGCGAAGGCCGATGATACGAACTTGAAGTGGCGGGGTAATTGGGTCACATCTGTACCAAGTTGTACCTTGTAAGGTTAATGAACTTGCGCGGGTTTTAGTACTTTCAAGTTATTTTAATTTAAAAAGTTACATTTTTAATAAAACACCGAAGTAATTTAGCTAAAGTTACGGTTAATTTGATTTGAAATTAACAATTTTTTTTTGTGAGAAGTTACCCGTAATTCTGAGCTCGTATATATAAATTAAAAATTGAGGTAAACCAGGATCGCGACAAGTATAACTGCCTACCCTGCTGAGTTACTGGCGTGAAACTACATCTTATGACACGTCTAAGACCTAGACGAATGTACGTCAGAGCTGAGTCATATTTATAGCAGAAAAAAATGACTTCCTTTGTACTTCCGGCTTCTGACCTCAGGGGATGAGTCAGGGCCGACGCAGGACGAATAATGCCGTCTTCACACCATTGTAATCTAACTGATGAGTACGTGTGTACCGGTTTGCGACAAAATGTAGCTACATGTACTGTTAGAGTAGATTTATAAATTTAATTTCTCACTATATGAACTTTACCGTCAACTTACTTACGTACTTTCTTTGCACGGTATAGAGTTTACATTTCAATAATATAATTTGTAGGTCTAATTGAAGATATTTTTAACATTGTAATATTGTGGAGAAAATGCTGATCGTAAGATTACCGTTGTAAATTTCGAAAAGAGGCAAACGACCAAACAAGTCGATATATTCTTATTTTATTCAAAGTAAATTAACAAAGAAAGTATCGAAATTACAAAAGTAATCCTTACACACACCCAAAAGTAGTCTAAAATGTTGTATGAAGCGCCAATATCCTAATGGTTAGGGGTACAGACTACCGATCTAGCGGTCGTGAGTACGTATCCCACCGTACGACTATTGTCGTGAACCGTATCCTAACACAAGATTTTTCAAGCTTACCAGGAATGATCACAAGACATAGTAAATCAACAAAAATCTACTAATATTTTAGTAAAAAAAAAAACAAAACATTACAAAACTAGGTTGAATTGAGACCGTCGAATACGCCCAAAATTAGTGTAATATGTCAATTTGGCATTGTCATTTAAATACAGATAATGGCAACAATTAAGGCCGTGTGACTCGCAAAGGTTACACTTTACCAGAACTCATTTACTATTTTTAAACTCGTGTATATTTCAATCATCATCAGCTCACTGAGAGGCCTACCCTATTATTAGGGGTGACTGGGCCATAACCACCCCGGTTCACATGATGGTTGACTTCACTCATATCTTTGAATTTCTTCGCAGACTGCAGGTTCCATCACAATATTATCCTTCACACCGTAAGAACGTCGGATAATATACATATGAAATTCGACAACCGAAAAACACATTGGTATATAGCGAGAATCGAACATGAACAATGTAGAGTACGGTCCGGGTAACTGCGCCACCGACGCTCTCGCTGTATTTCAATGATGTCAAGATAAAGTCTGTGTCGTGGAACAGCTCTGACATGGATCAAAATATTGATTAAAGCTTTCGAGGTGTAGAAATCGTGACGTCACTCGCTGAGGCCGGTGACCAAAAATTGCAAAAGTGTCTCGGTCGAAAGTGGGCGGACATGATAAGAAGGCGTTGCCTTGTGTTGTGACCTAATATGGAGTAAGGTCGGGACATGACATGTTCACTACAGTACCAAGGTGGTATACGAAGGAAACGCTCAGACTTCAGTTCAACACATCAACATATCACGCTATTTCCGGTTTACATTACTCCAGTACAGTAAACCAGTAGTGATCAAAGTCAGCACTGAATCTAGAAGACAATCCAGTTGTTTTACGTTATTCGAGCGCTGGTATACTAATATGTAACTGGATTGGCATAATATAAACCGGCAAAATAAATCCGATGCAATTCTTTGATACAAGAATTCTAACTCTGTTTTACGCAACAAAAAGAATCTAAACGGGTTTTATGAATTTTCTTAATTATTTTATGGATGAAATTAACAAAAGAATAATTACACACTGTCCAGAGACAACTGCACTGACAGGTGCGTTGCTAACCATAGACAAGAGAGATTGAAAAGGATGTATGTCATAGGGTCCAGGAACCAGTATAACTTATTGACTAAGTACGTGACTAAGAAATGTATAGAGTGATCATGTACCGCACATTACTCACACAACTTGAATCATTTGCATTTAATTGTGCACGTGTAGCTAAGTAAAGGTCAATTCACTCGATTGAATTATTGAACAAATCTAAAAATTAATAACTCAAAATTAAAAATTCTAATCTCGAATAAGTACCATTTATGATATTTTTAAAATGTTCACTTACGTAAAGCCGAAATTTAAATTTTAAATACATTAAAAGTCAACTCAAAATTATGACTTACCTTACACTAACCCTGCAATCTAATTAAATAAATAATTTATACCGATTATTACCAAATTTTACCCATCACTGTAAATTTCCTACAGTCGTTATTTGATCTGAAATATAGGTTATGTCGAATGGTTAAAAAAATAATGAATTGCAGTCATTAATGTATTGAAAGTCAGTATGGTGGCAGCAAGAATGCGGGCTTCCATAGTTCTATTAGGGCGCCATGTGCAGCGGACCGGTCGGCGCGCGCCGCACATCTGCCGCGTGACGTCACGGGCACGCTGCCCACAAACCAGCGCCGTGTTCACATCACGAAACGAATTAGAAAACTTTTAAATACACTAATTTGTATTTAATACTAATTCTTAGCTTGCATTATCATCAACATGCCCTTTTCCCTATCGAGAGTCGGCACAGTATGTACTCTTCCATACATCTCCGTCGTCATATCTGAACTCACACACTTCTTACACATATCCTCTTTCACACAATCCATCCTCACCTACGGTCTACCATTGTATCCACCCACATTTAATCTCATCACCTTGTTCATGTGCTCATTATCTCTTCGCATAACCTTAGCCAGTGACACAAATTGTAATTAAGGTGCTAATATTAACAATTTGTTTGACTTCTTTGCATGAAAAATTATTAATTTTCGATAACTATGCGACATAAGTGTGTAGGCGCCCTAACTCCGGCATTGCGTTGGTCTAGCGGCCGTTATCAGTACATATAAACATGCGTGTTGCGTTTTTTGATAACGATGTTAGAATTTTCATGTGCTTACCGTTTTTAATAAATTCACCTTCAGTTCATTTGGAATTTGCAACATTACCAAGTATTTATAATGACAATAAGTTTTATTACGAGTGTTGCTAGTTAAAAAAAACCCAACAAGACTTTGTATAAACAGTGACCCGACATTTGTTTTACCAATAAACATTACGAGTACTTATGTATGATCAATCAATCCACCCCTTTTCCTGTTCAAGTCACTGCAACGGCGATGGATTTAATCTACAACATACACTCCCATACTTGTATTACGTATGTATGAATTTTTCAAATTATACCTTAAAATAAAACTATATATGTAAAATCTATCTTCTACAACACATAATAAATGTTAGTGTTTTAGAGAAATTTTGTACGTAAATTATGAATTATTAGAATTCATTTCACATTTG
>JAODUI010000032.1:986964-998151 GCA_027563995.1 Papilio gigon
AATACCAACTAAACATGAAATCAGTTGAACCTCAGCTTAAAGAAAAATCATCTACTCAATTAGCAAGTTTTAATAAAATAAAAATTACTTCAATATGTTTATATAATACCCTTATGACTGTCTCCTCCTGGAGCTGTGTTACACGAGATAAGGCGTTAGCTTGATCTAACTCTTAAAATGATACTTATTTTGTATTTTGGTATGCGCTTGCGCATTTTTTTATTATTAGTTCGTGCGTAATTAAAGTTAAAAAAGACGTAGAGTTTTCTCATCATCTTCATCGTCATTATTATCATCATCATTTAGCAGTACTCGTTGTCCATAAGTAATCACTGATATGAATTAAATTTCGACTCACTTGTTTGACCTCCTCCTGCAGCTTCTTCTTGTCGCTCTCCGAGTTCTTCAGAGCAGACTCCAGCTTCTCTACCAGATCCTGAAGGTCGCCGCGCTCCAGTATTGTTCTTTCCAGTTCTATTTCCAGTTCACCTGTTATCATATTTTTTAAATTAATCATTACATATCTATTTTTAGAATTTTGAAGTATTCTTAACTTAACCTAGGACGAAAATTACTGCGAAAATATTCGTATCGAAAATAATTGTATGAGATTACAGCGACCCCTATCGGGGTATTGTAAAGCTACGAATTTCATACATCCACACTTCAAATAAGTTTGTGGTAACTAAATATGCGTATTGTGAGTCGTCCATTGTAATATTTGCTTACTCCGATGCTTGTCCATCTGCGAGAGTATGGAGTCAGTGTCGATCTTGTGCTGGTCGAGCAGGTCGCGCGCCAGCGCCGCCTTGTTGAGCTCCTCGCGCGCCGACACCAGCTCCGAGCGCAGCCGGCACGAGCGCTCCTCCTCGCTCCTGCACACGTAACGCGGGTAAGAGTATGATCGTGTTCATAATGGTGTCATAATTTGGAAATAGGAAAGTTTGGAAAGCTAAAGAGATATTTTTCAATTTGAATTAGCTTCCATTAATTTTTTTTAAATTATTATTTTCCTTTTTCAGTGAATTCTAACAGATTGTTATCATTTGTTGTTATCATTGACGAACAGATTCTTGTTAAAGTCCATTTCAAGACAATAGAGTTCTGTATATCTCATGTCAGATATCTCCTGGTATCAGAACGGAACAATTTTACAGTACAGTAGTATTTTACCTTAAAACAGATTCCCTGTTAGTAGCTTCTCGTTGTAAATGATCAATTTCAGCGTTTAGCGTCCGCTTTTCGTTCTCTAAAGCCTCTATATTCTTCTCTAAACGTGAGTTGATCTTCTGCAGTTTCTCATAATCAGATGTTAATGATTCAACCTGAAAATAGAATATGCATATATGTATAGAAAATATTTTAATTTTTTTTAGTTATTCCATCAATAACAATTTGAAATAGCAACACTTGTTTCATGGAATCGTAATTAGGCAATAAATTAAACAAAGCGCCATCTATCGAATTACAAACGCACTAATAAGTCGTTTTATTAAAAAAAAAATATAATAATCTCAAACTCCATTTCTTTTAATCTGTCCGTTTTTAATGAGAATACTGTTTAAAGAAAATCAAATATAACATGTACCATAGCATTGATTTCCAGTCTATTCCTTTCTAGATTATTCTTGTCAGTTCTGAGAGTTTCCACAGTCTTCTGCAATGACTCTCGCTCCTGCACCACCTGGTTGAGGTCCGCATTCGTTTCATCCAATTTCACTGTACAAATAAACATTGTATTACAAATTATGTTATTGTAAACAGTCACATAAAAGAGTGAAGTTGCACAGATGCAACATTTTTAAAAACAGTGTCATTTGTCATACCGTTTGAAAAACAAACACAACACATTCAGACTTTAATAGACTTTGAGTGATGAAATAAATGAATTATTTTGGTGATCTGACGGAAACCGAAATTTCATTAAAAAATTTCCAAACATGGAATTAAAAAATGTAAGAAAAGGATTAAAAAAAATAATATTTAAATACCTTGTAAATCGTGCACTTTACTCTCCAAGGAAGCTATGTTGTTGTCGGCGACGTCGCAGTGCTTGCGGCTCGTCGACAGCTGCTCGCGGCTGTTCTGTAGCTTCACCTGGAACACCCGTGTATTGCCAATAGTAGAAAAATTGTATGTTGGGTGTGTGGGCGCGGCAACGCCCCCGCCGACGTTACCTGTAAGTCGTGTATCTGTATCTGGTACTTGTGGAGCGCGGCCTGCAGCGCGGATATCGTGCTCTCCGCGAAGGCGGTCGCGTTCGCTGATTGCGGCACTGCGCGCTTCGGCGATCTAAGGAATTATATATTTTTGAAAAAAAATTACTAATTATATAATAAATATGATAATAATACATAATAAATATTGTAATAAATAAGAAAAAGAAAATTTTAAAAAAACTAACTCCGACAAAATAAATGACACTCTTCATAGGAAATTTCGTTACATGAAAGAGATAGAAGATACAAGCTTATAAAGGCCATATTGTCATCTCTCTTACACCAGAGATATGTGCCTGCAGTGTAAACTCACTAACCTATCAGAAGTGATATGCATGTGTGAGGGCGCGTCCGCTTCAGAGTCGTGTATGAGCGCGCGCGCCACCTCCTCCAGCGCGGACCGCATCACGTTGGCTTCGGAACAGAGGGACTCCGCGCACTCGCAACGCTCCTCCTAAACAAGACGTCTTCTTTAACACTTTTTTGACAAGCAAATAGACAAAGATGATATGATATAGAGGCACAATTAAAACTACAAAGAACGTGAGCTTGCAGGGTGAGCCATCACCATCATCAGCTTTTGTCTTACCCAATGTATTATACAATGTGTGGTCCATCTTCCGCATCCAAAGACTTCCTGCCGTCTGCATCAAGTCAATGCCAATGCCTTTGAAAGTATGCGTCCTTCCGCCGAATTCAATTAAATATGTCTAACACTATGTAACTGACCAATGCCTGCAGCTCTCCCAACAGGCGCTGGATACGGGCGTCTCTGTCCCGCAGCTCTGACGTGGCGGCGTCGCGCTGTGACGTCACGTCACGGAGCTCCGTACGTAAGCCGTCCACATTCGTACTCGGTGTGATTTGTAAAGGCTGATGAGTTTCAGACTGGTAGAAAATATTAATTAAATATTATTTACAACAGATATAGGTGTCAGTATTGCAGATATATTTGTGAAGTGTAAACAATAATTGTTTGTGTGGTGCACCAACCACCTAATAGTTAAAGATATAACCATCCAAACAGGTGGATCGCAGGTTTGAATTCTATTGTTTATTCTCCATGGATTATTGTTGCAAACTATATCATAGCACAAACCTAGAAATTATTTTGAGTGCTTACAACAAGTACTTGAGAATTAAAGCTAATTTACTAATTAAAAGTAAAAATTAAAAGTACCTTAACATCTTGAGTTGCATATGCTGTGATGGCATATCCACTCAGAGTCCCAACCAAGTCCCTGGCGACCGAGTCAAAGTCATTCTTCACTTTGTATAGATCCCTCTCGGTGTTGGTTTGCAGGTCAGAGAAGAAGCGCTTCACTGCCACCACCTCACGCCATAAGCTCAGCAGACGGTTGTGTTCACTGGAGTAGTAGTCATTGAAGGCCTGGATATGTTAAAAATAAATTAATGTCACAAAATTTGTAGTTAAATACAATGACATTGAGAAATAATAAGAACTCTAACTATACAACAAGCCTGTTATCACACACTTATAGAAAACAGATGGGCTAATCTTTAATTTAAAACTAAAACTTCCCAAATAAATCCATAGACAATTTGACATTCTTAAAAGTATTACTTGTTCCTCATCCTTCCATTCATCCTCTTTGATGGCCATCTCGTCACGCAGGGCCTCCAAGTCATTGGTCAGCTTCTGCAAGTCATTGGTGAGGGCTTCGTTCAGTTGATGTGACTCTTCTAGTTGCTCGCGGAGCAAATTGTTTTGTGACACTAGCTTTTCACATCTGGAAGGCATTATTTAAATTTTATATACATTTATTTTTAATTACAAATATATGAAGACTTAAATGTCCACTACAGGAATCTGGGTGAAATATGAAATAGATTAGTCTAAAATAGAGCCTTAAGTTGCAAGTCATTTTTTTTTCATTTCACCAATATCTAGAGATAATTACAAAAGTATTTATTAATGTTGCAATAGTCATGAAAATAATAAATTTATGCAGCAATGACTTACTATATAAATTATTAAGTATCATTAACTGAATTCTTACTTGCGCTTCTCCTCATCAAGTCTTCGTAGTGCAGTCTCCAAGTCGGTGATTCTCTCGTCCCTTCGTGTATCGGATGACGAGGACGCGGCCGGCGCCGGGAGCGCTATACATGTCTTGCTGGGCTGACGGTACGAGGGTTCACTGCGAGGAGTAGACTCCGCCATCTGATTCTCCAGTTCGGCACATCTCTGTTTGTATTGCAGCACCTGAGGCACGAATTGTTTGATACTATTTGATTTATAAAACTATTTATAGAACTCAATACGCAAAGTAATATTGTATGTAAAACAATCTATATTAACACAGTTTAGTGGAACAAATTTAGAGTAGTTCTTTTTATATATTTCGCTTAAAATCGTATTGCGTTCGAAATAATTCAAAATTCAAAAATCTTGCCAATAGATTTAGACATTTGACAGCAAAACAATAAGAAGAGAGAATATTGCCATAATGGAAGTTGTAAACATTGGGAAACATGATAAAACGTTTGAAGTTACCAGTATAAATAGATGATAGTATTATTTTATAAAAAAAAATAACGAAACTTTAATGTGGCGAAAAAAAAATGATGGACAAAAAACTCCTTCAAACGTCTCATGTGTGATGCAATTTAAGAAAATATTCATAATAAAAAATAAGAAAGTACCTTGGCCTGAAGTCGTGATACCAATGCAGCCTGGCCTTGTTGTGCGCGGCGGTAAGCATCAAGTCTACGCCTGTGGTCAGCAGATTCACCGGCCAGCCTTGCACGAAGCTCTTCGTTTTGCCGTCGTAAGTCACTACCAACACTCCCTGGCGAATCCATCTCTGGAGGACTTTCCGCCTTCTAACAAAACAACCAAATGCTCTACATGTTGGAGTTATTACTACACCAATTACTTTTACAATAAAACTCACCTCCTTTTTCAAACGCTGATGTGGTAGCGTAGAAGGTCTACGGCCTATGGGAGCGCGAACGCTCCTCGGCGTAGTCAATCCTTCCCTCGTAGGCAACTAGAACAGACACATCATTTTATATAAAATGGATAACGGAAAATAATTCGGATATTAGGAATTTAGACAAAAAAAAAGAAGTAACCTGAAAAGAGACTTTCTTTTTTATTCTACTTTTATGTTTTACATCAAAATAATAACAATGAGATGATTTAATTTCCATATACATTTTAAGTAAAGAACATAACCACAAAAATTACTGCTTACACACACACATACACAAGTTTACAGTAAAGAGTTTTTTTTAAAATAAAACAAAGAAGATGCTACGAGTTACACAACAAACGTGCGGCATAGGCTTCTGTAGGGTGGTAGAGAATGGCTATCGGGCTAGGCATCTAGTTATAACCCACACCAAGTCAGTTGCCTATATTTAAATCTAGGGGCTAGATGCAGCGTCGGGTTAATGAACTGTTTTACGTCTAGGGTTTTTAATGTTCAAATACAAATTGCATATTTTGTTTTCCCAATTATTGAACGCAAGATTGAAGAAAGATTTTTAAATTGTAAAACATAACCTCTAAAGGCGGTACATATTGAATCCAGAACTTTGAAATCTGATAAACAGATTAAACATACCTTACATTATTCGCTTTATAATGTTATCTTATAATTTTGTGAATTGTACAAAATCATATGTTTTTAATTTTCATTAGACAATACTCTTACTTATCTGTTATTGAAAAAAAAGCAATAACCAATGCAAATAAAGTTGAAAAAGTCGCGAATGAAAACTATGACTCACAAACAGCGGACTGACGGCGTCTTTCGTTTGCCTATTTTGTATTGATAATCCGTATCCTAGCAACGTAATCAGCACGAATAGAGTGGTGATTGTGAATAAATAAATAAAAAAGACTCATAGAATTTATATACGAACACTACCTTTTGAAACATCAAAGCATTTTAAATAATATTAATCTTATTTCCTTTATAATTGCCAACTTTAGGTTATCGCCAGAACCCTGAACTAGGAAACAAATTTAATTTATAACTACTTATCATTCATTTGAAAAGTAAAAACGAATCTTACCTTTTATTTAGAAACAAATGTAGGTTTAAATTCTTTAACACCGCACACAGTACGCACTGTTAAATGAACGCCTGCCATAATAATTATAGCAGCTGGTTGTATAATCGATAATTTGCGCGTATTTTTTCATGTCATGTTGCACTAAAAAAAAAGTAAAGTGTTGTTCCATTGAGAGGGGTTGGTACACTGGTAGAATTTTCGATTTTAATGTACCTTTAGGGCGATACACGTACGTCTCGCTTGACTGGCCTCCCCCTTTGTAAAGAACTAGGGAACTGATAACGTAAATCACAAGTACTAATAAATTGACATTTTTTTGCAATCATACCAGTAATTATTACTGATATTAGTTAATATTATTTATTATTATACTACTATTGTACTATTGCAAATAATTCGATAAAATTGACTGTTTCTTAAACGAAATATGCAAATGCAAAGATATTGTAATCATGTTTACATCTGCGTAACTATTGAGTTCGTTGACCGATATGATGCAGGGTGTATGCGATAAAATTATTCCTAACATGTACACACCACACCTTCTTTTATTATCTCCTTTAATCTGTAGTAATAGCTTAACTTTTACAAAGTGCACATGCCATTTGTATATTATTATACGAAACATAATTTGCCGAAAAACTTTCTTGGCTTTAACTTAACTATTAAGTTAAATTAACTATTAAGTTTCGTCATTATCTACCATTGTTTGCTGCTAGGCATAAGCCTTCCCCAATGCGTACCATATTATGCAATCTGCATGCACGTTTTTTTTATAAGAGAAGGGGTCAAACGAGCGGCAGGATCTAAAAGTGATCATCGACGCCCATCGACATCTGCCTAGAAGAACCGCAGATGCGTTACCGGCCTTTGAGAAAGAGGTACGTTTGCTTCTTGAAGGACCTTAAGTATTATAATTTCGTTTACTAGTTGATTTTTTTATTTATTTTAAGCACTAGTTACATATACTTGATGATTTAATTAACATCGTTGTGGCCGATAAAGTTCAAAGAGCACTGTTTACAGTTAAAGTCCGAACCTTATCAAAACTCTCCTCAGTGAATTATCAAGTATTCATTTTAATATAACAAAAAATATGTACGACGTAAACACTATCCCAAGTAATCAGATGTTTTAGATTGAACGCGGTCATTGACACAACTTGTAATGTATTATCTATATTTCTATTTTGTTTTTGTCAATGAGATTTAACACGTTCGCTGCGAAACGAAGTCTAATTCACCCCTAATGCAATTTCGATTTTTTTTTTGAAAAAACGTGTACTTCTCTGTGGTGCGAAGGGCATAACTTTCTTAAGGAGGTGGGGTCTAATGGACCGCGTGTCGCACTAACGTCTAGTCAAGGAGCGGGTAGATAACACCTCGTACTGCAAGGACGGAAACGCAAAAAATAATGTGTATATTGAAAAAGGATAGTAAACCAAAAACCTTTTTACTTTGTATTTGACCAGAACTAGAATTACTGTTAGAAATAGTTAATTCATATTAAATAAGACATAAAGTACATCCATCTTCGAAAGTAAACTGAATAATGTGAATCGCGTTCGCGTAGCGTTATCTCACAAATATTTTTTTAATCTATGTAATACGGCAAAGTTATCTGGCCAAAGTAAACAATTGACGGATTTTTCTATTCTATGTACCAAATCTATCAGAAATAATCTTAATTATGTAATAAAAACATATGCTAACTCATTTAAAACAATATCATAAAGACTCATTACGTTTTAGTTATAAGCAAACAAAGAAAAAAACATTGTTATCTATGGTGCACTAAAATTACATCACAATTAAAGTTGAAATTAGTTTGCCGAAATTCCTATACAACGTTTATTGCGTCCCGGGTCGCGTGACGACAGGGAACGAAGGAACTGGGTCACAGAAGCTCATCATTTACGATGCCGAATGATAAAGGCGAATTATTAAAACGACCATGTGGAAAAGTCGCTCGTGAAAGGGAAATTAGGGAGCGTAGCAACGGATTTGTTAGCGGCTACAGAGCACTACGCGACGCTACTCGTGTACGTAGAGCTACGATTTCGTAGACATACGAAAATTTACGATAGATTCAAAACTCATCGCACATCGTACAAACAAGAATAGCGGAACGGAGAGCGAGTATTTAAATAGTCATAAAATTACTTTTTTTTTTACGAAAACGCAATTAAGAGGACAGTGTTATTTTACAATATTGACATATAACGAATAGATGGAGTGTTTCCTACCTACCAAGACGTCCATAGAACTTTTTTGCCTCACCTTTGTGCTGCAGATTTAAACCTATAGGTCATATATAACAATGACAACATATTTTCGTACAAATATTACGTTAGTAAAAGTTTTTGGAATTGGTTCGATGGTCAACTTGTTACGAGACAATTAAGGTCATATTGATGTTCCAACTGTTACAAGAACAAAAGACGTTGTATTTGTTTGGACGTGTGATTATGAAACGCGTGTACAGTCGCTTTCGCTTTAGCTAATTGAGTCGACCGACGATAACCAGGCGCTTACCGTCTGACCTGAGTTACGTAAGATGTCTGAGATAAAAGCGTCATTATGCATATCGCAAGATTGTAACCGAGAAAGTTCTCTCAGAGATCGGACGAAGAAAAATGCAATAGTAATTTAATAGATTGAAGACCATTTTAACTAATTCCAAAGCTGTGTTTTTGCTATAACAAATGTAGAAATGTCTCAATAAAAAGTAAAAGCTATGGAACTGGAGTACAAGTTATTTAAAGAATGTTGTATTTAAATTGTCCGTGTAACAATTTATGTCAAGCGTAACAATGTTTGTATTTCGCGTTGATTGAATCATATTTCATTTTGAAAATATACCGCGTTGCGTGTTCATTGCTCTCTAAACTATTTGATGTTCATTGTAATATTCGTGGTATGCGGACGCGATGTAAATATGTCATGAATACAAATTACACACTTCAAAACCGTACACTTCCGCGGTTCGTGACTCTCGCATGTCCCGACGACTACCAAACCTCGCGAACTTCCCTGTCGTAAATAATTTTTTATGTCACCTGTCAAAGCCGCCATCTTGACTCGCGATTTACCCGCCAAAATCGACTTGCAGCTGTCAAACGCTCATCTATACAACCAGTCACGCTTACCCCCTTGAAATAAAGCCGAAAATACAATTCGGGTGTGTTCCGCTGCGTCGGGCGTTGGCTAAATGTAACGTATATCTACCCTTTAAAAAAAAAGGGAGTCGTCTCCATATCGATTGTGCCACCTGGTGCTTACCGCCGTCTCGATTCGTCGGCAATCGCTCGGTAATCGAGTTCTCAAACATTCCAAATGCTGAATCGAGTGATAGGCTCGCGAATTAAAAGTTTCGACTGTAATTTGTTGGTTTCTACGAACGTAAATAAAGTGAAATAATGCCTACTGTGCTCTTTAGCTTCAATATAAAGATGTGTTTGTGCTGCTTATTTAATATTGGATGGTTCATAAAATATACTCGATTTTTTTTGGAGCTTTTACCGTTTTTTTAAACTCCCAACCATAACAAATTAAAAAAACCTTAACATCCACTTTTGAGTTCCAGGAATCGTAGCTTTAAATATGTCAATCAATGTGCTAATATAGTTAGATTATGAAAGTAAATGAAAACTTTTCCCTTACAACAGGTTATATCTATTATTAAGTAATGTTTCTCAATAGTCTAATAAAGTTATAACTTCCCTACGCAAAGATAGAATTGCCTATTTTTTCTTCATTCCATTAAATTACTCCATAATAATGCTGTATAGGCTTTTCAAACGCAACATTATTTTTTAATACGATTTTTTACGTAACTTTATTTAACTTAGCACGCGATGCGAACTATACAAATACATCGAATTTTAACTATAATAATATGGCCAATAATGATTTTATTCTATTTGAGATATTATTCTAATTATAGCCGTAAAAAAGCTTATAAACAACAAGCATTCTCAACAAGACATACAAAAACTTAAAGGGTGTCATGTTTTAGTCCTCTCTGATGCCCGACGATTTAGGACCGACTCCTAGGAGTCGTTGGATGCGGAAGGCAATGTGAAAGGCCTATACCCAGCACTAAGCAGACAAAGGCTGATGAAGACGTTTTTTTATACCAGAGCGGAAAGTCTTAATATTGTGATGAAACCCATACACATATCAATATATAAACTTATTTCATCACCTTACGAAAGTTTTTTTTTTCGTTTTAACCTCACGGTGGGTCGGCGCATCTTATCATAGGTCAGTTCCGTGTGACGGTGCGAAGGTTGCTGAGATATCGGACATGATGCGTCCGCGTGAGGTGTGCAGTTAAGTGCCATATTACCAATAACAGCTCTTTATTTAGTTAAATATAGTCTATATTTCAAAGACACGCTAGCGAGTGTAGTGATGAACGAGTTGATAGAGTAATAATTCCAAGTAAGTAAGAATAAGAAGCGGTTCATCAAATATTTTATGATGGATGTGAAGCATAGACAACACAACAATAATTTCTCTGTGTACGACATAGCAGGATTGTGTACAAGGTAATAAGACAGGAAGATGATGAAAGCAAAATGAATTTTGACACGTTCTTTGATAAGGAAATCCCCACAACAAGCAAGAATCTATCCAGATGATGTTCAAAGAGAGAGAGAGGGCAAGTAGGATAAACTCCCTCGTAGTTTTGAGTTATCTATGGCTTTTTTAATATTACATATAATGTTAAGATCCAGTATGTTGATGTGAATGATATAAATAAAATAACGCTGTAGTCATAGAATTTTAAGAATAAGGTTTCAGTGTTTAAATTAAATTGAAACATGTGTGTTTTTGTGTGGAGTGTGGGTCGTCCTCCCTCCAGGTGGACCGACGACTTAGTGCGGACGGCAGGAAGTCGTTGGATACGGAAGGCG
>JAODUI010000032.1:1015617-1044703 GCA_027563995.1 Papilio gigon
TCTGCCTGTTATATGGGATACGAAGCTGAGGAGTACCGCAGGGTGAGTCAGTTAGTTCTGTTTGTTTGTTCATCATACTCTGCGTCTCTTTGCGGCACTAAACCTTTCTTAGCGGAGTCCACACGACACGTCACGTTGTTGACTGCACGGGAATCCTTCAGAGTGGTGCATGTTATCACTTTATCTCCTCTTGGTTCTCTTACTATAACCCAGGGCTTCTCTGCACTGATTTCTCGGGTAAACCTGAAGAGACTTTTCTCTTCCGGCATAACAAACCGGAGGCGGTCTCGGGCCCCGCGGGTGCCGGCGCTCGCAATAAAATAGCGGCCTTCTTTCGAAACTCCGCTTTCGTACCACATACGCACATCGTCCTCGCTCGTCACCACCCAGAACTGCGGCGTGGCCAGACCGGCAGCGCGGCTCACGCGTATCAACTCAAGAGGATCATCCAGCATGACGACATCGCGAGCACTAGGCACGAAGCATTGGCATCCTTCAATTTCTAGGTGCTGCTTCGCCAGAGCGTCGTAGTACGCCGGTGTCGTCGAATTTACAGGTATGTAAAACACCACGGATTCCCTGCTCACGATTTCTTTGAGGGCGCGCGCATAGGATAGTGGATCCGCGGGATTTGGCCGAGGTACCGTGTAAAATTTGTCGACCGCCGCGGAATACTTCAACAGGGCGAACTGTCCTTCTATTTCAAATGCTACGATCCTCGCTCCGGCCGAGTGGAAATTTCTTGCCATATGTAGCGCCTGTATCGAGCTTCCACCGCTAATCAACACGGTGCGGGGTTTTTTCGAATCCTTGGAGAGGGCGCGTCCGATCATTTTGAGAACTCCGATAGGGCACTCCACGCACTTCCAGAAGATGAACAGCGAGGCGGCGATCCATAGGGTGGGCAGCACTACGAAGATTTGCTTCCAGGCGGGGTGAGCGATAAAGCCCAGCAGGAGGAACAAGGGCCGTAGACACAGGCGAGGGAACCAGGTGAAAATGCGCAGGAGTCTGGGCAGCGAGGGCGATCTCTCTGGCGGCACAGCTTGTTCTTCTGGTATAAGAGAGAAGGTCGAGGAAAAAGATCTCCTGAGGGTGGTGAAGGGCGCCAACTGGTGGGAGCATCTCTTGACGCGGGGCGAGAACACAAGGTCGGTGTGGGCGCGCGCAAGGCGGCCGTACTCTGGGGCGCAGGCCGGCATGGCGGTGACTGGCCCGCGCGCCGCCCGCTGCCGCATATAAACGCGCGCTTATCGCCCGCGCCCTCGCCGCCGGCGCCGCGCCCCGGCACTCATCTTTGCACCCAATTAACTGTTACCCGTTTAAAAAGTAAACAAATCCGGGATGCATGAATTCATGAACAATATTTACGGTTTCTAATTTAGACGTTCATTCAATACTAATTAAATTAATGTACGTAAATTATAATTTTGAATAATTGTAATTACACTTTGCGGATATTTAACAGTTTATTTTTATTATAATAACAAACAAATAATAAATTATTAAAATAACCAAATAAAAGCTTTTCTAAAAATAAAATACGACTAATAGTTTATAAAATGGAGGAGTTTAAATAATAAACAAAGATAAAAATGTTCAATAACCCAAAAGAAAAAAAAACTTTTGAATAACTTTATTATTCAACAAACAACATTTATATTTGACATTTTTTTTTACTGAGAACTACTTCATACAAACAACCAACATTAACCATACATCAATACCATTCATAATAAAAATAAACTGACGTATAAAACTGTTTACATCACCACAAAATAATATCATCATCAGAAAATATACTTACGTTTTTTGTGCATTTTTAAATTGAAACAAACTATACCTTTTTTGTTACAAACGATAAAAAAAAATTTACATGCACACATACACATGGACAAAAATATTTGTTTATGGTGTAGAACATTCTATATTGTCTTTTATACGATAATTTTTTTTCTCAAACTTTTTTGTTCTCTGTTAACGTAAAATTAAAAGATTGTTTTAAATTAATCTGTACCTTAATATTATTCATTTATTACTTTTTATGAAATAAATTTCTTATAGAAACGAGATGAAACTAATGTTTTAAATACATACAGTACAGATAAAACAAAATTAATAATTTGATATTTATTCAAATACAAAAAGGTACTCATCACAGACATATGTTTCACGACGATTATATTAATATACAATCTATCACTATAATCATATTCATTGGAATTGAGAAATTATAAGAAACCTATGTTAACAACACCTTTATAACACTGACTTACTAAAATAAAAAATAAAACAATTCTATCACCAATTTAAACACAAAAACATTCCAAATTAAAACCAGAGACAATATATGTCATTGTCAGGCAGTGATATGTGTAAATATAATTTCTCATTTCTATTGAATACCATACTTTAAAATGCAAAACTTAACGGTACATTGCCAATAAAATATTAGTAGAAAAATTAAGTCGTTTTTTTAAAGAGAATGATGGCGACATTCATGTTCAATGGTTTGGACAGTAAACATCTACATGTACATACATTATTATAGATTTACATAGATTAGAATCTAGTAACTCACAATATAAAAATTGAGTTAAATTTATTTGAGAAGACTAGGAATTATAAATGTAACTAATACACACTAAAATAAACTAACAGTCAGCTAGGAACTACATTGGTTTACTAAAACACTATATTGGCAGGTCTAGACGACTAAGTGCTTGGAACAAAAATATTTATTTTTATTTCACTGCCAGATTTAAAAGTCCTCATCTCCATGATGGTATCTTTTATTCCATTTTTAACTGTATGAAGGAAAAATGAGGGTAATTTTCAAACATTGATTGTAAGTTCGATACTTCAAAGTAAAATAATGAAACTCATAAACGAGAAAATATTTATACAGGACATTTTAATATAAATAAATACATCACTTAATTTACCTTCCATTAAAAAAATATTACACAATGAAGGGTAAATTTGTTTCCTTTAAGTCAATGGAACCATTCTTACAAACTATATGTAACTCATTCTGCGGTTCCTTTTCAAATCTGAACCTCTTCGGATGGGAGTCATCCATGAATCTTCCCAACTTCATAATCTTGTCATCCACAGTTATTTTTTCTGCAATTAAATTTGTAGCGGGTAGATTTTTTATAATGTCCGGTATGAGCAATTCCACTTTACCTTTTTCATGTATAAAAATGCTACTTTTCTCTGTCAATTGTGACACATGCATGAACACATCTCCACTCTTTAATGATGCTTGTAAGTTACCACAGAAACCCGTTATATGCAGGTTACCTTGCTTTATAACGTCAATCATTACTGATCTGTGCAAATGGTCCAATCGAATATTGCCCATTAGTGTAGTGAAATGGGACTTATTACTATAACAAGACTTAACTGCGATTGGACCAGCGTGTGTTGTCACAATAAATGAATTTGACATAATATTATTACAATTTATTCCCGAATTCATACCAGTCTTCAGTTCAATGTTTGAAGCTTGAAGTCTACCGCCTGTGCTCACAGGACCCTCCTTACTCTCTACTTTAATATTGTTAGCCTTTATATCTGCAACATTCACTGTACCACGCTCAGTCTTAACAACGAACTCAGCTCCTTCCAGTTTTGATAAATATACGGAAGCACAATCAGTAGTTGTGACTTGAACATTTAGTTTGTATGGTACTTGTATGATACAAACGTCATTCCTGTCCGACGATGTATTCTTATTAAGCAACTCTAACCGTTTGGAGCTCTGTTTCACTAGGAAATCACTTGCATCTTTGCCCTCGCTGTATAGTGTCATAGTCAACTTATTGTGAGCTGCGATATCGTTCACGTCTATGGGTTGCACCTTAACATGAATAGGACTCTCGATGAAGATGCTCGTATTATTTTCTATTGTCTTCTCCACCGTTCTGACCACATTCAATTTCTTTATATCGGGTAGACTACAGAAGTCTGAAAAGGTTAACCTCAATATTTTGAGACACTTATATAAGACACGCTGTTTTCCCAATAAAAACATGATGATTGAGTATCACTTGTTTTAGCTTAGAGTAACATAATTTATTTAGTTAATTTAAAATAACAATTTAATTAAATATTTTTTGCAGTTTACAGGTTTTGACAATTGTCTGTCAAATAGAAGTCAATGTGCTGACAGCTGATTATGTTGTTAGACGTCACAAATTATTCTATTTTCAAAAAAGAATTTTAGACTGTACAAACGATTCGGTTCTCAACGTAAAATAAATATTTAAAGAGAATTATGCTTATAATAGTATTTTGAACGAGGTTGGTGAGAGTTGCATGACAACTATTAATTTCCTTTTTAAGAATATATTATGGACTTCTTGACAAACAATCGAAACAAACTCATAACAGAACTGTGATACAGATTTTGAACGCATTTTAATTTTGACAGCGACGAAGAATCGTTGCTCGATTTGCACTTGCAATTTTAACAAAACAAAAATATTGCTTTTGTGAATAAGCCAATACATTAATAAATAGTACGAAAAAGGAATAAGCAAATTAAACTAACCAAAATTACTAACAACAATATTCGTCAACAAAATGAATACGGTTCTGAAAGAGATTTTTACTCGCATGAAACCAATATGTGATGTGATGATGGTTCGCCCTTCTAAAGAAAATGTAGCCGGCTTCGTTTCTATTATAAACGAACTGGATTTTGATCACATTCAAGAGCTACAACAATACCTTCTATATCCACTCATAACTCATATCAGATCGAGAGAGATGAAGTAGGTTACAATTTTATTATTTCTTCAACTTACGCTCTTTTACATGCATCTGGTTTATTAGTCGAGGTTTTGGGCTGAAGGTCTTAAACAATCAAAATTGAATGAAATGTTTGTAACAAGTATAATTCAGCCTCTAAAATACATTTCTACGAAAAATGTAACATATTGTAAAGGACTATTTAACTAAAATGATAACTTAATTATCTATTTCCTACTTAACGAGACACTCAACCTATATCTAACTTTCTTCTGTAGTGTGTACCTAAATCAGAGTGTTTTTTTTTCAGAGGCAAATATGAGCACCAAAAAAATATTGTTGATGCCATGACAGTTGTGCTAGAAAAAGTGCACATAAATAACATGGATATGTCTATTAAAATATTAACTGGTTTCATGCCTTTGATATTTGATAAAACTAGACCTGGGATGAGTAAGTTCATTGTTTTGCTACTGTATCCAAATCGAAATAAATAAAAAAAATTATTAAAACAGTTGTAGATTTGCCCTCTACATATAAACAACTGCATAGATTATGATGAGCTATTTTATAGGGTATAATTTAGCATTGCAAAGGTTTGTGCCTAAAACTCCCAAACAGTATTTATTAGGTTTTATTAAACTCTTTTAATTCATTTAACATCATTAACTGTACATATGGATTAAAATAAGAAATTAAACAAAACAGATTTAAAACTATGTACAACCCTGGCTGTAGAATCTCGTAATTGAGCCAACCAGTTGGCATGGTTGAATTAGAAAGTGCAAAATGCTTGCACTTAATTTTTTAATTTTGTAGGCATAGATTTTTGACAGTTTTAAATTTGGAATTGCCATGTAAGCTGAATTGTCCAGCATCTTGTTAAAAACCAAGAGTAAGTAGAAAGTTTATTTAAATGTTATAGTTGCTGATGTGCCGGAGGAGTTGAAACTAAGTGCAATGAAATGTCTCACAGCACTAATGCTCGGCATAGACACAACTGTCAGGATCAAACTGTTTAAAAACCAAGTACCACTTCTCGCACAAATTATCTTTGTATCTGTACATATTGCTAAACTTGAAAAGTTGAGGTCTCTGAGGTGAGTATTTAAGGAAAAATTGATTTATTTTATAATTGATTTATTAAAACATTGGCAGATTTTTGTTAACTTATTAATATTTCTTTTAACCATTCCTGGTAAGATTGAAAAAAATTATATTATGATAGTATAATTGAATGGCTAACCTAACCACAACCACTAGACCAGTGGTTCATACCCAAAACCATAAGGCTGTTGATGCTTTAGTTTTTGATGTAAGGCTACAGTGAAACTCAACTACTGTTATATGTTGTGTTGTAAAAAATTAATATGTTACATTTAGTGTTGCAATAAATATTGTTTTACAATATCTGTTCATACAAGGGTTTTAATACTTTCAAATTTAATTTTTCAGATTAGCTGCTATAAAAAACATGACAGCTTTCACAGCAATCCATGACAAGCTGACAGACAGCACATATCAAATAAAAGACAGTAACGTTGAGCTTGTTGTTGTGGACATGTTGTCGAGCATCCTGCCGGGTGTGCTCTCCACTTTACAGGATATTGCTATGGACATGCAGAATCCGGGACATGCTGTAGTTGTCGTAAGTTAGAACTGGAAGCATTGTCTACATAGTTTATTTTATATTAATTTTTAAATTTATTTAAATATGTCTATATATTTTTTTACTTATTAAATCTTTCCGGTCATTATATATTCTTCCATTTAAAGATATTTTATTTTTTTCTCTGTATAGAAATATGAGCTTCATATCTATGAAGTTCGGAGCACAATCTCTCTCGAGCTCTCCCTCTCGGAGCATAAATCTATGGATTAGAGTTCCAACTTTTATGACATACTCCGTCTATAGATGACACATCTATGACTGTAATTTTTTTTCCAGTCCGCTCTAAACACGAGCCACCGTGTGATCTGTATCACAATGAATGATAAGTTGTTACCAAAGAAGTCCGGCGTGACGGCCAAAGACTTTGCCGACCTGATCGCAGAGAAAACAAGTTGCATAGACAAAGATGTAAGCAGCAAGGGTAATTGATTCCAACACATTTATACATGTTAGTGTTTGCATGATATGTGAAACTTTCTTCTAGACTTAAACTATTTCAACTTCTATGAGACCTTATAAACTAAATATAAAACAGCCAACACTCAATTATTCATCCGAAGTCTGAGTACTTTTATATTTAGATTACTAGACTCCTATTTTTTTTTATCTATTGTGATACCAGTTTAAAAAAAATCTGACATTAAGCAAAATAATGTTATTTTACCATTTTGTATGTATTCTGTTTGTAACCTGATTAAAGATTATAAAAATCTATGCCATCGATTGCTTCAATCGACTTTTTTGAAATGTACTAAAAAAAATATTATAATATTGTAAGCAATATGGTGAGGTTTTTTTATATTTCTTGACATATTATATGTCTACATTATATGACTTCATCTTTTAAACTCCTTTTCCACTTACGTAACTTCAGTAGCTAGTCGTGATACTGTCAGTCGACTTAAAAAGAACTTTAAAGTCATCATATATTGCATATAGTGAATACATCTCACAATTATAATTGTTTCCAGGTCTAAAAGACATCGTGCGGCGCTCGCCGGAGTGGTACACGATGGCGGGCGACAAACTGGCGCTGGTGGTGAGCAGCTTGGTGCCCCTGAGCGGGCACGAGCACGTCAAGGTGCGCAAGGAGTTCGCCGTGCTCTGCGCAAGGATATTGAACGAATGCAACCGGTAATAAACAATACTTAAATTTAAAAAAAGTTATAATTGCTAGTGCTTAGTGTTCTTCTGCTATAAAGGGGTTGGACAAACCGGCTCCTCCTCCGGTTAGACCGACGACAGTACGTGTGACAGGAAGTGTTTGGATGCGGAAGGAGGACCGCATATTGTTCAAGGCACTGGGAAAGGCTTATGTCCAACAGTGGCAGACAAAAGCAGATGATACTGGTTTAATTTTATAAAATACTAGCAGATTTTTCTTAATTTACCAACATTTCTTTCACCACTCCAACTAAGCTTTAGGCTCGTGCTGGGATATGGTTTACAATATTCGAATGGTGGGATTCGAACTCACGATTATATGATCGGAAATCTGTACTCTTAACCATTAGGCTATTGGCGCTTAAATATATATAAATGGTGATGAAGATGGATTATTTGTTAGAATACAATTGACTAGGATTACGCTTGTTTAGTAAGTTGTACTATATTCCAGAACAATGCAGCCCTCCATACCTATAGTCCTGGACGTGCTGCTGTCTCTGTCCAACGACAGCTACCCGCAAGTGTCGCAGCACTGCGTGCGCGTTCTCAAGACGCACTTCACGGACTCGCCCCGGGAGCAAGTGGCGGACACGCTGGACACGCTGTGCGAGAACTTCTTCAACGTACTCACCAACCTGCCGAGGGTCTTGAATAATATAAGTAAGTAACGTAACAGGTAAACGGGTCTGTTCCAAAGACTGATATATCTTTAGTTTTATTGTATTCAACATTATTTTTAAATAAAAAAAATCACATATGGACTCATAGTAAGTAAAGATTCTTACGATCAATTTTATTTTTCAATTTATCATTAGTTGTCAAATATCTTAGCGGTCTGAACGTCGTTCGAGTCGCTGCACAGAGTGCAATGATGAACTGCGCAGCGCGTAGGTGACCTTGAGCTGTTAAAGACTCATTCTTATACTTCATTGAATGGCTATACTTGGTTAAATAAAATTAGGTATTGGACGAAGTTTTAAATTACCGTTAACTGGTAGATGCAAACCGGAAGCTGGTGGGCCTGGATCTGATGTACGGGTACGTGAGGGTGCTGAGCTACGGGCGCGGCGAGCGGCTGACGGCGGCGCTGACGGCCCGCGGCGGCCTGCCCGTGCTGTGCGATGCGCTGCGCCACGCCGCCTCACTGCACGTGCAGCGTGTCTCGCTGGCCGCGCGCCCGCTCGCCGACGCCGACACCACAGGTCACAAACTACATTAGACTTTATGTCTCACTGCTTAAACTTGAGTTCAGGTCACACTCTACTTTCGTATGTGCGTAGTAACTGGCATTTAAAAACCAGATCTCAAGCTAAATTATGCTTTATTACTTTGTCATAAAGTCTATAGTCCAATAAAACCTTAAATAACTAACCAAAACCAAAGTGACAGATTATACCTAACCTTATTTACATGTAGATAGTTTCGAAAATCTGGCCTATAAAACCTTTTTGGTCCTCTCCACGGTTGGATTTAGAACTTTTTTAAAGCGTATTCTCTGTATTGTCTAGAATGTTCTGATTTCCCCTTGCAGAACTAACAAGCGACCCATCAATCACGTCCCCCTGGCTGGAGTTCCGTCACCTGGAGAGCGCGGCGTGCGTGGCGCGGCTGCGCGACGTGTGCCGGCTGGTCGCGGGCGCGGAGTGCGCGCACCTCGTGCTGGACCATCTGCTGGATCTGTTCCAGCAGAGGGACTGCGAGTTGGCGTACATCATTAATTGTATTGGCTCTGGTCGGTACCACTTAAGTATTGGCTTCATTAAAATAGCAGAAACTAGTACGATTTAGGCCTTCAAGAAGCGAGCATACCTCTTTCTCAAACACTACATATCTACTCCTCTAGTGTTACGGATGTCCAAAAACGTCAGGACACATGTACATATGGAATTTGTTGTCAAAAATTCTTTAAGGATTTGAGTCTAAAATCACTTTGGTATTTCGGATCGAACCTGGGCATGTAGCTTACGGCGCGATCTGATCAGAGTAATAACAACTACACCATCGAAGTCCTGTTGAGTTACGTAATGCTAATTATCTGCATGTTCCCAGCATCGAAATCGACGCCAACACTCGCCAAGCGCATACTGGATACTTACCTGGAGGAGGAGCTGTGGTACCTCCCGCTGGAGTTGGACGCGGAGGAGCCCGCCCCCAGCACGGAGACGTTGGATGTTAACGTGTACAACCCAAGAGGATGGACGAAGGATAGCGTGCCTGGTCAGTTAACAAAACTTGTTAACCTTGAGTCATATATTCCAGAAGTTTAAAATTTATTTTTTGTTTGAGATTTGTAAAAAAATGGCGATGACAAGTAACTAGTCACAGTGGTATCGACCGTTGTCGGGTACTTTGATCTATAGATACGTAACCTAAAAAAATGTACCATATAAGTTTGACATTTAATCGAGAGTTGATTTTCTAAATATCATTCATTGTATCGCAAATGACAACAATGAGAGAAATTTATTAAAAAAAAATACTGAAAGACTTTTTCTCCTTTTTTGTTCTGGATTAAGTAGTAGTATCTATAAGTTAGAAACCTATGTTTTAAACAATAAAAGATTATAGATAATAGATTTAGAAAATCATTTTAAATGTATTGAATCCTCTTTGTAGGTTTATTCGAGGGTGCGACTGAAGTCCGTTACACAGGCATCAGCTACCAGCATCCTCGCCCCCCGGTGACGAGCGGGGGGTGCCGCAGCCTCACGCAGCTGCAGCGCAACCTGGTGCTGAGCTGTCTACTCACGGAGGGCGTGGGCGAGATGGCCGCTGTGCTCAAGGAACAGTTCCAGCCCTACCTGATGAAGACGTTGTGTTTACTACTCGAGAGAGTTGGTACGTACGACCTTGAACAAGGTCATCAGACTCGCGACTTCAATAGGAAATAATCATGGTGGCTCTGAACTTGTTAATCAAAATTTAACTAATAAAATAAAAGGCAAAGAATATTCAAAGCCTCAATAGTCTAATTGTTAATTTTACGGATTTCCAATCTTATAGTAAAGGGTTTGAATCGCCCATTGAAGTACTGAAAACCATATACTAGCACAAGTCTAGGACTTAGTTGGTATAGTACAAGATATATGAGTAGGTTATTTAAAACCGTGACACTTTTGCGTTTATTTTTAATGTCATACATGTCTTAGTATTTTATCACTGTTAAAACTTCACAAAGAAATAGGTTTGCATTCATTTATTATTCATGAAAAACAATTTTATTTCTTGTATCATTTGTGTGCAGGCAGTCGCTACGAGCTGCTGCACATCGCCGGGCTGCAGGCGACGGCGGCGGTGGCGCGGGCGGGCGGCCACGCCGGCGCGGGCGCGCTGATAGCCGCCAACGGCGACTACCTCACCAGTCAGATTACAAACAAACTTAAAAAGGTACGAGATATTTTGTTACTATACAAGCTTTTCTCCGTGACTTCGTTCACGCGGAATCAGTAGCCTATGCCTTATTCAACACAGTCTAAATAAGTCTCAGTACGACTAGTTTCGAGCCCATTGTGGACTCTTTGTATAGTCTTGAGAAAGTAAATAATTAAAGAAAAAAATTGTATTTTCACAACAGAGATAACCGAATATTTTTTAATCATTGTTGTTTAGGTTTGGAACATTCAGTCGGCGCTGGAGATCCTGTCCGTCGTGATGAGGTACAGCGACACCTCCATACTGGACTACCTGTACGGCATCGTCGACGACGTGAGTCCCACACACATCACAAATCTAGACCAAACATCCACCTCATTACTGTTCATATCAAGATCATGATATATGGAGACACTCCAATTTTATTATTCAATAATTTGTTCTAAAACTAGTTTGCCAATGACTGTATCTTTTAAATTGTGTCATAGTAAATTTCTGTTGATTTGTTTCCAATCATTTTTTTTAATTACACTCTTATATAACTATTTACAGCCATTATTTTTGTTGTTTCCAAACAGGTTCTCCTCCAAAGCTGCGACAAATACCACGAGAAAGATGTATACGCGTACCTACAAGTGTTCCTCACGTTCCTCACTTATATACGAAAGTGGTTTAATATAGAAGAACACACAGCGTCAGTGACAACTGAACTGCCCAATGTACTGAAGGACGTTCTAGAATTTGCTAGAAGTCAAAAAGATGTAGAGGAGATGCTTAAATATGGAGATAAGAGTGCGGAGGAGATGTACTTAGAAGATGAAAAGAACAAAGAAGATAATGAGTTGGATTATGACGATACGGTGACAAGTGAGTAATGATTTTGAACACCAGGGGGCGCAGCAGTGCCCACCTCGCAGTGTTTCTCCTGGATCATAAAGATTTATGAACATGTTTCTGAATTATCCATTTTCAATGCGTTTTCTTTTTGCATTCCAGCGGAGAAGGCACCTTTACCCCGTCATATAACCGTGACGGTGTCCATTTTGCGACGTTCAATCAACTTCATTACGTCCCCGCGACGCGACGAGAGCGAGCTGGCGTTGCGCACGGTCCGCTGTGGTCTTGTCGTGCTGCAGGACTACGAGGACCAGCTGCTGCCGCTGGTGCACGCCGCGTGGTCCCCGCTCGCCGCCGCTGTGGTCGAGCCCGCGGTCGCCGTAACGGCAATAGATCTACTGGTTACCATGGCAACGCTGTCTAAGGACTTCATAAGGAGTCGAGCCACTAAGTGAGTAGCTTTTTTACAGTTTTAATAGTTTTTCTCCGATTTTAACTTCGATTTTATATTTCTAAACAAAAGAATCTCTATAATTACAGATTAAAAATGCTATTACAAATTTTACGTCCTTAATAATTACCACACAATAGAATTCAACATTAAACGTGGTTATATTTTTGATCCATAGAGATGTACTCCCTCACATATACAAATACCTGAGAACGAGCTCACTGGAGAGTCTACTAAAGGACAAGGGGTCGGCGTACCGGCTGAGCGCGAGATACCGGCTGCAGGAGGCCGTGCTGCGCGCCCTGCCGTCGCTGCTGCTGCAGCTGGGGGTAGCTGAGAACGATCTAGAGGAAGCTATGGAGGCGGCTGTGACTTACCTTTCTAAGAACCAACCGCTACCTCTGCAGGTATTTCTTTTATGTTGCTTTCTCTTTCTAAAACGTCATATAAAAACTATCTTTTCCAAAGTGCCAAAGCCAAAGAATTCGTGGAATCCTTGGCTCCCGGTCTAGGTGGTCCTGTGTGTCAGGAGCCAATCCCCTCCCCTTGTTGTTAACTTGACATCATTTTTTATTATTGTGTTAATTGACTTAATTATGTCTTTAGATCAGACGAAGTGATATGTTTTGTAAGTATTCTTTTTTCACATAAACATTGTTTCTTTCTTAGGAATTGGCCGTGAGTATGTTCAGTCAAATATTATCGAGCAATTACGGCGTGGCGTGGTACTACCTGCGCGCTTTCTGCGGCAACGAGCGCGCGCTGGCCGCGCCCCGTGACGTCACGCACCCGCCGCTCCGTGACGTCACCGGCACGCCCTACAAGTGCACGCACGCGGACTACGACAAGAATATCAAGTCACTGTTCAAAAAGCATAAAAGTTAAGTAAATTAAGACTACTTGTAAATAAACCATTGTATTGTATGTATTTACTTAAGTCTTCTCTGTATGAATCTAGTTTATGACGAAAAATGACTGTTTAAAAACACTCACTTTTAATTATGGCTCGACAGCTATCCGGCCCGGTGCCCGTGGCTAACTGAATTATTTATTCACTAGTCAATGCCAAAAGTCACAAGGCCATTGTACTGCAGTTACAGATATAGTGAGAAAAGATTTTCCTTCTAAATTTCTCGGAAAAGTTCGCGTTTATCTTGCTCTCAAACAGCTTCAGAACACATCTTAGAGAAATGTCACTCATTTAAAACGATCATTCATTGACAGTTCGGGTGTCATCGTATTCCGATGAAGATCCGAGTTTTCCCGAAGGAGTATAATTTCTCGCTACATGTGTACCTCGTTATGTTTTTGTATTTTATTTCCTAAAATGACTGACGCGACAGCAGCGCCACCTATCCGGCCAGGTGAGCTGGCCGTACTATATATACCCTTGTAAATATCAGGGAGTGTAACACTTCGTATTGATAATTTGCCAAAATATAAATTGAAATGTACTGTTAGTACTTTTATTATTAAATACGTGTAAGGGAGTTCTCCAATAAAACACAGATTGGCAGTATGCAATTAATCTTTATATTATACAAAACAAATCTATAGTTTACAAAACTATTGCGACCTCGGCCCCCTCGCCGCGCCCCGCGCCCCGCGGCCGACACGTGGCAGCCAAACTGTTTACATTATGTACTTCGACTATTTAATATTGCAATATTTATATCTAGTATATTACATCTTTATCGAGGACAAGAAAGTATTGTTTCTGGCAACACTAGCAATGTAGTTTCAGCTCAAAGTTGCCAGATTAGAAATATAAGTTATAAAAGCAGTGAGGTTTAAACTTTGAATTGCAATAATCTAACTAAATACATTTATCAAGTGACTGCGGGAGAGTGAATATTCAAACGATCGAATATATATTGGCCAAATATGGCAACACATTTTAATAATAATTTATGTCAAAATTAAAAAGTGTACCAGATAACCAAGTTCTCGACTTAATACATAGAAATCTTTTTACACTCTTGTATAAATATTTTTAATTATTCAAGAGCACAAAATGATTACAATAGTTTATATTAATATATTCGGATACTCGCAACAACCAACAATGAATAGGTATTCAATAAAAACAAAAAAAAATCCTTTAATACTTTCACCTTAAACGCTAAGTAACGAACGTTGCGACAAATGAAATATTATATTAAAGTAAGAGCACAGTGTAGCGACCCCCGAAAATAATTTGCATTCTAGACTTGTCGCGACACGACAGATCCGCTTGACCGGTGGGGGCCGTTCAAGTGTTACGTAAGCGGGTTTATTACAATTATTGACCCCCTCCCCCTTATCAGCAAAAGTACGAAAGCTCTGACCCCCTGCCACGCTGACACAAACATTGCTATATGAATTTTTCTACCAATAAATTCTATTTTTTTTAATGATTAGCAGCAGTTATAATTCGTTTTCGTTAATTTCCAAGCGCAGACAATGTGTACGTTGCCGATATGTGAAAAAAAGTAAACAACTGCTGCTGTAATCACCATCTAGACCCCCTACCCCCTATTCCATCAAAAGTAAGCAGACCCCCGCCTCCCATAGTGCATACGTTACTTAAACGGCCCCATATCGATAATTTTGGATAGAATAAAATCGATTACGAATATTGCTTATTAATGGATTCGACTGTTTTTGAATCATGTAAGAGCTGTGATGTCGCGACATTTGATTATAACTAAATGTAGTATAAATAAGATTTAATATTGTGTAAGCACTTGTCCTTATTTGTACATTACTGATATAAATAACAACCATTACTAAGAATGTGACGTTCGTGAATATACGTGTAAAAGAATATTAAATCGTTTTATATTTCCAAACCTCAATATATCATTTGACACTCAACAACATTGAACACGACACTTTCGTAGATATGTTGCTCGCCGTACGCACGCAACGGGGGCGTGTACCGCAGTTATCAATTATGGAATGATCTTGTTCCAAATTTAAATTAATTTACAAACCACCCTTGAATTATACTAAATTGCACTAAACGATGCGTCGCAAGTCAATAAATTATCTACACGGATAAATAAATTTAGAGTGTCTGTATGTGACCTCAAAATATTTCAAGCAAATGGCGTATTTGTTTTAACTAAAAAAAAATGTTTTTATCTATCCGGAAGTTCGCATTTGAAACGAATACGAGTTTATCGGAATTTTTAAAATGGAAGTAACGTGTGCCAGTCACTTCTTTTTATTATTTTTTTTTATTTCCAACGAAGTCGCGGACGGTACAAGGCGATAGACCACAATGTGACTTAAATAACATAATTTATTGACTTGCGACAATTAAATTTTCCTCAAACCATCTTAGAATCGAAACACGACACACTTGCCCTGGGACGATGACCATATCTAAGCAACCTCATATCAAATGGTAACTATATATAAAATATTTTTAATCATTAATAGCGTTATAATTTCCTAGCTTAAAATACTTGTATCTTTTCTTTGCAGAACATATTTGAAGCCAACATTTTTTTTTAATCTATTATTCCGTTAATATGACACAAAACGTCTTATATTTCATTTACTTGTAAAAATGATAACTTATAAGGTTAAGTGAATAACTTCGTTGCAATTTACATCAAAACATTTCTTACACTAATAAATAGTATGCAATTGACATTACGCTTTAGTCTAAACGGGGTAAATGCTTTTAATAAATCGAACCCGCAAATGTCATCGTCCAGTAATGATTATCAAAGTGTATTTTATTCACTCGCACTCTTCACGACCACAACACTATTTTACTATATTTTTGTATGTATAAATTTATATAATTCACCTATATAGTCCATTCGAGAACATTCCAACCGTATTGCGCAGGGAACCGACTAAACACAGTAACAAATGCATTCATCATCATCATCATCGGCCCTTATCTACCCATCCCAGGACATAGCTCCTTCCGCATCCAACGACTTCCTGTCGTCCGCACTAAGTCGTCGGTCCACCTAGAGGAGGGAGGACCCCCACACTCCTGGTCCCAAACCGTGGCCTCCACTCCAGCAATTTCCGGCCCCACCTGGCGTCGCTGGCCCGACAGATGTGACCGACCCTTTGCCACTTCAACCTAAAGATTTTGAGAACTCGTCCACTTTGCTTTATATGCATTCGCATAAGACATTTCAAATACGAAAGTATTTTGCCCGACTGGGAGGGTAATATTTAACATGACTTCAGATATATGTTGATTCCATTGTAAATTAAACGATTTATTACGTGTTAACTATCATTCAACACACAATCTTCCCCGGAGTGTCAGTTAGGCTGGTTTTTAATAATTACAAATAACACGAGACGATTAAGGTATTATCATATAGCAATCTATAGATACCTAATCTAGAGTACAAGTAACTCAAAAAAATCCACCAGAGACCTCACCTATGGGTAAATTTCAGAGTTGCCATTTACAATAGAAAATGACATTTGGAAAATCTACTCTCGAATAAACGTACCAACGGGTCCGTTCGCAGTGTTCCACTTTCAAAGCTACAGTCGCTGGAACGTTTCACACGTATGGAGTCGACGACGCCGGCAATAGCCAATACGATGCACATTTAAATGTTTGTGAGAAAAAAAAGTCGGTCAGTGGTCAGAGCAGACGACTAAGTTCATTTTACTAGTATCCCGGTTTTTGTGCTCCTCATTCGTTATTGTGTGAGAAAGGGCGGAGTTTGAGGACAAGGCTTTTTTTTATTAAGTGGAACACCGCAAACGGTTGCGATTGTACAAGTATGAAGCACTCCATCTATAGGTTATTTATGGATTAGAATCATTACTATGACATATAATTGTAAATATCTTAAATGACTAACAACACATACGTTTATATTTACAAAACACTGTGTTAGTATAAAAAGTTGATTTTTAATATAAAAGATTTCTATTGGTGTTAATATTATTGCTTGTTTTCGTTAATATAACTATAGATAATCAGTTAAGGCATTCGTTTAAACTAAAACATCGTACTTTGAAAATAATCTATAAACTACTAGGTTCAAACATTTAAATTCTGACAGTTTCCTTATATTACATTATTATAACTAATTAAAAATGGCAACACTCATTTATAAATCCGCTATCGGCACCGAATAGTTTCGAGTCCATCGGGAGGTTGATCAGTCGGTACCGACACCGGATATAAATGTTAGTCGTCTTATAATTAGTTATAATAATGTCTAATGAAACTTTAAACACATTTTATAAAACTACAAACCTCTATTTAAAAGCAAAAAGTACTGTATCTATTCTTTCTTCTTTAAACTTGTATAAAAAATCACCTCAATGTATCGAGTGGAAATGTCATTCACTTGTCTCAGTCATTCAGTCGTTCAACCCGGCCACTCAAGTAAGACTTTCTAATAGAGTTTGTTCTGTACCCCACGGCAACACGGTCGGATCGTCTCGGCGGCGCACTCACCATCACTTCCACGCCATCTTCAGCATCTTGCGCGACGCGAAGTACTTGGTGCTGTACGAGGCCACGATGAGCGCCACCAACACGATGCTGATCAAATGGTAGTCGAAGTCGTCCTTTAGTAGATCGAACGTTTTAGATGGCGCCACTCGCGTGTAGTATAAATCTGTGAAATCATATTTTATAATTTTTTTTAAATGTATTACCATTGTTATTGGAAGACGTGACTTGATTCATTGTTGAGTCGTGAGCGGTGAATAAGAGAGTGACTGACCGAGTCCGGTGGCGAGCACGAGACTGGTGGACTCGATGCCGGCGGGGTGCGCGTGCAGCGCGCGCACGCGGTGCAGCGAGCGGTTGTAGTTGAGCACCGCCTCGGCCGGCAGCGGTATCTCGGGCGCGTACGGTGGCACGCCCTCCTCGCGCGCCTCGCCGCTCGCGCCAGCCGGCCCGCCCCCCGCCGACGCCCGCCGCGGGTCCAGGAACACCCACGGGATCTCCACTATCGCGCCCGTCGATAAGGCCACTATAATAACCGAGATAAATTTCAGTCACGCATCTAACTTTTAAAATTCTTATGTCACTTTTTAGCCAATGTCATCCATCAGTAATAGTTTATACTGGGAGGTGTAAGTTGACTTACACAGCAGATGTCTGTCTGTGAGCGAGCGCTCGGTGACGGTGAGCGCGGCGGCGCGGGGCGCGCGCGCGGCCGCCGGCACGATGTACGCCTGGCGGGCCGCCGCGGGCGCGCGTGCGCTGCTGAACGAGCTGAACGCAGCGCCCGGCGCGCCCCAGCGCTCCTTGCCCTCGTACAGCTCCATTGTAGCTGCAACACATTCATACTTATAAAATAAAGCAACAAGCGTGGCATATTATAGAAAGGCGAAAGGCTGCCTAAAATGTATAGTGGGCGGGGTATTGTTGTGTGTGGGCGTGTCTGTTGTGTAGCGACCTATCTCAACGCGGCGATGCTTGTCGCTGAGGTAGAGGTAGGCGAGGCAGTTGTCGGCGTGCGCGGCGAGGGGCGTGGCGCGCGCGCGCCGGTGCACCGCGCCCGCCGCGACTGCGCCCGACGCGCCGTCCACCGCCACAGCGCGGACCACGTCTGAGTATACAGAAATCATATAATTTATTCACATAAGGATAATGTTTTAACAAATATGTGTATTATTCTAAATCTGTGATTTGAAGTTTAAACTATCATTGTAGTCATACAGGGTTCCTCGAGCGTATACCTTTATGGACGGGGTCCGGTCCCTCCGTGATGAAGAGCACGAGGTTGGGGTTGTTGTACTTGTAGAGCACGCTGCGATCGGCGAGCGCGCGGCCCGGCGAGTGCGTGCGCTGCGGTCCGCGGGCCGCTGACGTCACGATGCGGTGCCCGCCGCTGCCCAAGTCCAGCGACCAGATCTTCTGAGCAATCGCTGTCTGGAGAAACGAAACATTTATAACTAAAACAAAACATAATAAAATCCTACAAACTAGAAACTACGTAGCAAAAGGTTAGCACGAGATTTACCTGGTCGTAATTAAAAAAAAAACAATCAAAAGGATAAAAAGCTATGACAATTTTGACTGACAGTGCTACACAAGCCTGGTGTATAATAAAGTTGTTTTGGTACGGCATTTTCACAATATTTATGTCAACACTCACTCTGCCGTTGTACTTGAGGGCGTAGCCCTGTACTCTAGCAGTCTCGGCCTCCGCCACGTACATATATGTGTCGTCTACGAGCCGCTCCGATGACAACGGGAACACCTGCCGATTGAATTATTATAATTTCTCATTTCCTTTGAATTCATTCATACTATTAATAGTTCTCATCATTTCTCACCTGTACGGACTCATCATCGTAGAGCAGCACCAGTCCGTGCAGCTTCTCCTCGTCAGGTTGATGCAGGAGTGCGCACTGCAGCACCCTGCCGTCCACGTGCAGCACACGCTCGCCTACCAGCTCCCCAGTTATCGGGTTCAGGCTGATGAGGAGCCCGTTGCCACTCTCCTAGAGTTATGATAATTCATATTATTATTTAATTTAAAAATGTTTACTGAACTTTCGCATTAAGTCATTAAATGGTCTCTAAGAGTGACCCCCTCTAAGTGTGGGGTAGACTAAGAATGCTGGTTGTTGCTGCCTACCTCGTGTTTGCCGACGATGGTGAGATAGGCGTCGTACGGCGGGTGTCTCGCCGTCCTCCTGGTGAACATGGCAACCGCCTCCGTGTCCAGCGCGGGCTCGAAGCGCTGCCACAGTATCTCTCCAGACAAATTGTCTATGCCTATTATCTGAAAAAAAAAACTCAATATTTACAAAACGTTGTCTGCCCATTCCGATTCAACCGTACCCGTAAAATGCCCTTTTTCCTCCTTAGTGTCAGCACGGTGCTTCTCTTACATACGTTTCTATCATAAAATAGATATAAAACGGGTAACACTTATGTATTAATTCGATATAGGCACCGAATAGTTTCCTTGGAGAAAAGGTCTCAATGGGTCGAAACTAGTCGGTACCGACATTGGGTAACTACGTGTTAGACGTTTTATATGTAATTAACACTAATGTTTGTATCGGTGTCCACATCCTAATTATTCGTTATAAATCTCTCACCTTGCCAACGTCAGTAACCAGTACAATAACTTTATGCAGGTTGAAGTAATCCCGGACCAGGTCTTCGGTGCTGGAGTGCACCACGTCCCTGTCAGATTGTAAACTGGCGAGCAGCGTGTGCAGCTGCTGATACTGGCTGTGCAGACGACGAGAGAACGCCGCCCAGATTGAACCTGCAAACGATTACTTAAGTCACACACTTTTTTTTTTATTAAAAAACCAGATCTTGACCACAATGCTAACTGAAATTACGTGGTCGGAAGATATGCGCTAGCTTAGTAATAATTTAATACAAGTATTGCATGTATAAAACAAAATATATCATGCATATGCATTGCATTTCAATACAAAACTGACACAAAAACAAAAGGAATGAAAGATGTGAGAAGACAATTTTACATTCTATAAAAAAAAAACAAATGACCTTGAAAAAGTCTGGTTTTATAACATGAGTGATTGAAGTCTTTAAAAGGCGACAAAAGTAATCAGAAAGTGACTTAATAAAAAAAATATGCGTATTTTTAAAATGATAGCAAATCAGTGATTTTTGTTCGTATAGGACATGCCGAGCTAACAGAATTTAAAAGTTGTAAAATTAAGAATTTAAAAAAAAGTCCAAAAACACAAAATCTATTTAAATATAAACATGCCGTATATAAGATTTGAAAAAAAAAAAGGCTAAACGAAATCAAAAGCATTGTACAATACTAGCAGATGTCTCTACAAAGAGACTTTGTAACACGCCATCTAGCGGTACTTACTGTACATCTTGGCAGCTAGAAAATAGAACATTTCAACATGAATAATTTTGAAAAATGGCCAAATGGATTTATTACAATACAATTCACTGCAGATAATAAAAAAATCCTATAAATTTATGGTAAAACATATTAATGTATATGGGCGACAATCAGAAGAACCGTCTCTTTTTTCTTTTGAATTATTAAATGTAAATTATTTGAAAATAAATTGATAAAATACCTTCTTTTTGGTCAAACTCCGATTCTATAGCGGCATCAGTCTCCGACACGGGCAGGTCCACAAACTCCACCGCGACCACGTTTGCCAATGACTCCTCGCGACTCCAGAGCACTCTACCTGAAAGTTTCAAAACTTATGTAATAAAGTAACAATTATTTTCAAAAACTGCACTACGAATATAAGCCTAAATTCATAATTTGATGCGAATTCACTAAAATTAATTAACCCTGTTTTAGATTTAAAATGAAACCGATAGATAGCGTTAAAACATAAAAATATTCGATCTAACAAAAAAGTTATCTGAATCCACTGATCTACATTTTTACAAACAGCTGCAATCGGAGTTGCTTGTCACGCTCAGTGTAGAGTTAATGTGACAACTGAGAGCAAGACTACACATAAATAAAGGTTTGTACCAATTGAGATCTAACTAACCTCCTTGCTGCACCAAATGTATGGCATCATCTGCACCATTGACCACTATCCGACAAACATGATCGTTGCCCGTCTTGGTGCAGACAACAGCTCCCAGCTCGGGCTCCGGGATGCGGAGAGCACGGTCCGAGCATTTAATCTCCGGCACCTCCTTGCCAGTGCTCACACTGTGTGCTGACATCTTGAAACCCTGAAAAACATTGGGATGTATAGTTAGTTAAAAACTAACTTATGTTCTATGAAAACTTTCGTAGTCGCTTCAAGTTAAACGAATCTTAATTTTTTTTAATAAAAATATTAGTAGGTGTGTGTTGTAGATTAACTAATAATTTTGGTAAGGTAAGCATGTGTTAATATATAGTTCACGAGAATAATCGTATAACGGTATTTGAACCTACAACCGCTATATCGGTAATCCATACCCTTAACTATTAGGCCATTGGGGCATCAACTTTTTAATTTCAAGTATTTATTTTAGAATTTTTCTTTGACTTGTGTCACTTTAAATTTGGAAAGCTTTACAAATCAAGCAAATCTACTTTGATAGTTAACATGTTAAAGATATGAACATACCAGATTATCGTCCATCCAAGCTTGTAAAAGTATTGGTCCATTTGCTCCATCAATTACAGTGACACTGGCGGACACACCCGCCATGTTAACATTTAACGGTTCAAAATTATTATTCTTAATAAGTATAATTTTCTTATCGTCAATAATGAAAGCTGGTAACACACTGTTCCCATCTAAAGCTTTAAGATTGCCTTCAAACACATCTAAACTGAGATAATCAAATAACGGTTGGCTTATAAGTTGTACTGCATTTGATGTTACGTCAACGGAGAGTAAACGCTGGGCGCCCATGTTACCAGATATGCAGCTGTAGTATGGAGGGCTTAACACACATCTGGAATTACAAATTTATACTTTTGAAACAGTTTACTTTGCATGATTAATGTATCTAAAAGCCAATCATTTGATAAAGTCGATAAACACTTGTAATTTTTTTATAACAAAACTAATTTATAACATCTTTAACAAAATTCCGTGTTTCATGTTTTCGTAAATAAATTTTAATGTTAATTTTATTTTTTCAATAATGCTCGCAAAATTCAGCAAGTACATGGCCACATGTTAATTTACACATTGTTAAAAAAAAAGTACTATATAATAAAACTGTTTCCAAACTTACCCATCACTAATCCAAGGAGCAGGCAGTTTAGCTGTTGATCCTCGGTTCTGACCAGTCAACAGGTTGTACATCGTGACCTCTATGTGCGAGTTGAACACTGGTAGCATGTGCACCAATAAACCTTGATGCACCCACCACTCCGAGAAGTCGGCACGATCATCATCTTGGAGGGTCAGGGACCATTCCCAAAGGAGTATTCCTGAATGAACAAAGTGATTTAATCGCTACTTCCATAACACTATTTCTTGGATTAATGTAATATAAATCAAAGCCATTTGAATATAGATATAACAATATCTTTCAAACATTAGAAATTTTGGTGCAATAAATAATTCATTCTTCTTGCCCAGATTTATGATAAAAACCAGTACCTATTCTGTAAACATTAATAGAAACTAGTAATTCTAAACATTCGAAAATATTACCAGTGGTAGAATCCCATCCCCGTACCAGGTAAGGATTGGAGCCGGTCACCGTGACCACTTTTTCAGAGACATGCAGCAACTGTATATTGCCAGGAGACGCACTTTCAAACACATGTCGCCACACAACCTCACCTGCAAATTAAATTACAATTGATAGTAATGTGTGCTTCCTCTGCATAATAATAATATAATATAATAATAATCCCTAATGCCTCATATAACTATAATTTCCTCCTGCAGAGACATATATGATGCCAAAATATATGACAACTACATTCTCAAGATTAAAATATTTAAGTGACTCCATAACGGTAACTTACTTTTAATGATGTTACTATAACTATGAATTTGTTATGAACTACATGAAAATATGACTTTTTATAACAGAAAATAAAGTAAAAAAAAGTTTTATGTAATGATTTTATAGGTTGAATGTTTTGTACACAATAAATCACAGATAAGAGTATTATTAAATCTTTTAAATACTTCACGAACATTATAAATACATAAATGACGTTTACTGTTTGTGCGGACAAGCAGACGACCATCAAGTTGCGAGTAATTAACTTACCAGTCTTCAAATGCAGGGCAGCTAATACATTTTCTTCCGTAGCCACTATAAGTTTCCTTGCTGTTGAAACTGTATCAAATTGAGAGAACTTTATTCGCCCAACATAAGTCTGACGCCTGAAACACGATTATTTTGTTATTCACCTGACAAAACTGCTTCAGAACTCCAATAATGATTATAACCTATATTTGATATTTACCAATCAAATTTCCCTATCTGATCCTCATAAATGCACATTGAGAGATTTATTAAACTAAAAAATACAATATACCAATTCATACTGTTTAAAAATTTTAATAAACCCAAAAAATTGGGTTTGAAATAAATTGACAGCAGCCCCATATCTGGATGACTGAAAAGTTTTCATTCACAGATAAGATATTTTATTTAGTCTTTGGATAAGACCAAAATTAAGTTTAAAAACACGTATCAAACATTGCCAGTTTAAGCTATCACACAAATCGTATTTTGTGGAACATGTATTTTTTTTAAACCTTAAATGTATTTAAAACACCCTAAGTTTGTAATTACTATAATGTAGGCTTTCGTGGATGCACATCAAACAGACCGACATATATTTGAAAAATAGGTCTCAATATACGTATTTAAGTTTTCAAAAACTTTTTAAAAACGAAAGCAACGATGTATAAAGTTTGCGCACGATTTTGTAGTAGTATCTTGTAAAATATTGCGTAATTATTGTAATTGACGAAGATAGGAACATAAGAACTCACTTGGTGACCTTTCTTATATTCTAAGTTCTAAATTTCTACCCACTTTTTGCTTTACAGACAATAGATGGCGACAGTTGCTTAAGGACTATAAATAAAAATGTTAATGTGGTTATTTACACTTATCTCATTTTAATATACCTTCATAACATTTACGATTTTTTTGGATCCATCTATCCATTCCTATCCATTTAGAGCTTTGTAGAAATTGGTATTCGTTAAGCCCTATGAACTGGTTGGGCAAACCCAGAAGTGACGAATGACACATCTGACATTATCGACATTCTATAATATATAGTTAATACCGTGGACACATAGTATGCGCGGAATGTAACTGCGGTCAACCTATGTGCAAAATATTATATTCATGCAAACCAGTGGTTGGACAGGCTTATAATTATTATGCACACTTATACTATTTAAACGAACGGAACGCAGATATTTCGATTTACTTGACTATTACTATTTAATACATGTAAATAGATCACTCCATTAATTTTGAGGTAACATTATTACGTACAATCATTCTTAATCTAACCTCAAATATTTTATTCCCTAACGTGTTCGTTTTCGCACATTTTTCTAAACCTTTTTTTAGTGCGTATACATGCACAACACAATCTGTCATCGGACACCTTTACTGGCCAACATTCCAAGCCGAGGGCGGGAAATAACTGCGTAACCTTTTCGTTAATAAATAAAACAAGTGTTAAATTTCTTTTACTAAATACACTTTTTTATTTAAAAAAAAAGATGTTAGGTGACAACATTTCTGGGTTAAAATTATAAATCAGAACTGAATACTCGCGAAATAAAAAGAAAACCATTGTAGGTTATATTTTTAAAACGTGAGAACATTTTTTTTATCAATTTTACTCTGTGCTTCTATAACAGTTAATAATAGCTTTGTAACTACTAGGTATGCAAATGTCAGCACAATAGTTTACTTTTTAATCTTTTTAAACGACAAAAGTCTAGCATACGTCCGCCATTATGCACAAGGTCTGTTCCAGCCAGTGTGCATTTTTTTTTCTGTATGTCGATCGCGTGACCAGTTCGACTTCCTTTAATTTTATCGAAAGGTATTTAACAAAAGGCTAGGTAAAGTAGTCATTCATCCGGACTAACGCGCAGCCGGCGACCGTTTCCTTCATATTGTAGCGAATGAAGTCCGCAGTTTAGCCTATAGTTCCCTCGGGAGACGCGTAGGAAAAAAAATACGAGCGGAAGGCTAGTTATTAATAAAATCCAGTTATTATAAAGGCATTATAACTGGTATAAGAAGGGCCGCGTGCTAGCCTAGACCGCTTTCACCGAGTCGCCCCAGGTGCAGACTCGCCGCGCTGCGCGCCGGCCGGCCTATGCATCCGGCGACGAATAAAGAACTTTTTTTTCCACTATTTAAAAGAATTTTTTAATGTAACACGACGCCAGAATACTTTTTGCGCTAGGTCTTTTCTGCTGCTTATAAGACCTAATGTAAGACAATATTCACGCCTTTAGCGCGCGTAGACAAGAATTATCAAGATACGGCATAATCTTGTAAAATTTTGTCTTTATTTATAAACCAATTAAAATGTAACTATGGTAGATGTAAACATACTGACAGCCCGCGCATTATCTTTAAAATAGCACAGATAATAATTTAATAATGTTTTTGTAAATAAGTATAATTCTATTTAATAACAGCTTTTACCCGTGAACTCGTGCGCGAGAAATTAAAAAAAAAATTGTAATAAACGAACATAGAATATGTTATTGAGTGACAAAAAAAGTTTTCAAATGAGTGAGGAATTTATGAAATCGGTTCATTAATTTTTGAGGTTATGCACTACAATAAAAAAAATGGTTTTTTTTATTTGCAATATTAGGATCAGTAGACTTGTACCGTGTTTACCTCTGTACCTCGCATTACCTGATTGTGATATGAGACATGAGTTGCACTTATTAAGAATATGAGTAACAAATTCATAGAAATAAACGTGTAGAGGAAAATATGTTAATCGGAACTTATAGGTCACGATTTACCATAGTTGTACAACGAAACTGCCAATTAATATGGATTAATAAATATGTGTGGATTCCAGTGTGGGGTTATATTTTTCCAGTTGTAATCCAGCGTTAATTTCGATCGCTGGACTAACTGTTAACTGGCGTAAGACGTCACAAATATGACAAATATTCATTATATTGGTGTTAAGAAAAGATGATGAGCACATAAACATGAAGATGATGGGATTGAATGTGGATTAAAAATCCTAACACTTTTTGTGTTGAATATTTGACCGGGTTAGTTTAAATGTTAGCCACACATGATGATATGAGTTTTTTCCACGACGATAATGACCATAAATACTCTGCGACTGACTAAATTCCTATAAAGTGGCCTTGTGGTCTTGGTGTGGTCCCTGTTTAGACGTACGTGTGCGCGGCACGTACCTGCGTGTAGGGCCGATGCGGCGGCGCCGAGGGCGGCACGGGCGTAGGCGGCGCGTGCGGATCGGGCGTGGGCGCCGGCGTGTGCAGCGTCGTGGGTACAGCGCCGCCCGCCTACATGTAACCCACGACAATCTTACTCTATTCACTAATTCTACTACACATATGAAATATTTCTTGATAAAAAAAATCGACTCATAACATAACAAAAATGAATTAAATTGGTTTGTGTTACAATGTTGTCATGCGTTCGGTTAATTGCACATAAAGATTTCATGAGACATGAGACAAAAACCCATAACATAGGACAAGATATATTTTCTGACCTGGTGTGTAGGCAGCGCGGTGAGGTGCGGCGAGGGAGGCGGGGCGCCGGCGGAGGAAGGAGCAGAGACGGCGGGCGCGGGCGAGGCGCCGCCGCAGCTGCCCGGCGAGCACGCTCCCGCGGCACCGCCCGACCTGCGCGCGCGCACTCACGCTTATATATCTCATTCAAGGAACCCCGCAACTCAATTCCGCTTCACACACTCCATAACACACGATGAAACTAACAGTAAAAATCTTGAAAGTGTAAATCACTGTTGCTTTCCCTTGAGGTTCTTTATCTGCGATTAGTTGTTACTTTTTTTACTTGTTGTAGATTTCATCGCTTTTTATGGGTTTAATATATTTTTGATACAGTTCAATGAGTAACACAATTTTCTTAAACAAATTATACCCGCAAACATCATTATCCCCGTGGACGAAGGATTAACAGTGTAACACGATGTGTTGCACATACAGTCGACACATATGAATTAATGTTCAGCGGTGTACAAATTTGTAACAATGAATGACCAACCAAATCCGCGTATGACATGTCGATCTCACATAGCGTCGAGATGAGAGGTAGATGTTATTATGTATGTAACTCGAATGAGATAATGACTTGTATTTCGGTGCCGGATTTCCTTAATGTTTTTCGAGGATTATTTCCTTTTACATGAGGGTGAATAAGTCTTACTTGGTCTTAATATTAAGATACATGCGTCAAAATAACGTATTATTGTTATCGTGTACGCTGTAGCGCAATAGAACAAATGTGTGAAGGTTCGAAGCTTTCCCGCAGCAATCAGAAAATGCTGCGCAAATAACTTCGTGAAGCACAGGTAGTTAAAGATAGATTTGGTGTAAATACTGCGGCCATACAAAAAACCGTCCCAAGTCTATCTTTTGTGACCACTCGACAACTTATAGGTATAAATTTATACAAATGAATATATTCTTGTAACCAAAGCTGTCAAAGGTGTGTTGTGAACGAGTTACATGTGAAAGGAATAGTATGAAAATATAGTTGTAAAGACACAAAACATGCAATGTACATTAATTACAACAGTAGGCATGCAGTATACTGTATCGCATTAGATAAATACAACTACAGGTCTGCAGGCGACGTGGCATGCGTACAAGCGGTATTGCATCCTCTGCGGCTCGCATCCTTATCGTATACATTAGGTTCTTACTTGTGATCTCGACCGCGGCGACAAGAACGTTCACCTACCTTCCGACGTCCGGTTATACGGACACGTGTTTAAGTCGAAAACCTGACGTTAGACTTCAAGAAGGGTCAATACTTTCCTATTTTGTCACTTTATCATTGTAGTCGTGGCAGTCGAATTGAGCAGCGACGCACCAACACACTGTCCTACCTGTCTGCTCGCGGCCGACGCTGCTCTCACGTGGTGCTCCTTCTCCGGTGACATTGCACACGTGACAGCACCAATTTATACTTGAAGTTGCAAGGTTGTCTATTGTTTCCATGAACCACAGTTTGATATTCGAACATTTCCATCCAATGACGTAAATTGATGTCGAATGTATATGTGCGTGTACAACTTGCAACCGTGTGGTCCAGTATAAAGTGGTCGCGGCGTGAGCGGGCGGAGCGGTGAGGGGCGTACTCACGTGCGAGCGTCGCGCGGCGTGCGCGGCGCGGCGGGCGCGTGCGGGGCGTGCGCGGCGTGCGCAGG
>JAODUI010000032.1:1048950-1060645 GCA_027563995.1 Papilio gigon
ACCGTAAGAGCGTCGGATAATGTACATATGCAATTCGAAAATGGAAAAATACATTGGTACATGGCGGGGATCGAACCGGGACAATGTCGAGTACGGTCCGGTCCGGTCAAGCGCTTAATAACTGCGCCACCGACGCTCTTATGACTATGTACATGCGAATAATCAATATAAATAAGGAGTGGACAGGCCTCCGGTAAAATGGCCCGATGACTTATCCAAGATTGCGACAATGCACAGGACCGGACACCGTAGCAATCGATGGAGGGAGCTACGTTCAGCAGTGGACGACCTCAGGCCAATTATGATGAGAATATAGATGGCTACAAAGGTAAAGAAAGACCGAAGATGTGGATGGATTGTGTCTAAGATATACGTAAGAAGTGTGTGAGTTCAGAAGTGATGACAGAGATGTACGGAAAATTAGTACATACTATGCCTGCACTACGTAGGGATAAGGGCACGTTGATAATGCGAAGACTCAAGTACATATGTAGAAATATACATACGGTTAAAGAAAGCTAGTTGTAACACGGTATCTCTCCATTTTGTAGTAGAAATTCCCAGAGTTCGAACGTAACAAATTGAATTAGCCAATATGCATTCAAATTGGTATAAGTCGTCAGTGTCGTTGTTTCCTTATATGTTGGAACCCTTCGAGAATGGGGTGAATAGGCACTTATTACGGTAGCGAACATTTATACACATTGTATAACTTCAGACAGTATCGTGGTCAAGAATTGTTTTATCTATTAAAAAGGCTGTTTAGTAAAAGCAAAATAAAAAAAGCTTCTTCAATGAATACAGATTAAAAGCTATAAAAACATATTCCAACATTCAACTCTAATGTACACGGGTTTGAATGGGAGTTAACGACTAGAGTTTAAGCAAAGCTACTGACAAGCCTATTCACAAACATTTCGCTCCGCGTCTCTCGAGTGAAATGTTTAATATATGTTTGTGAAATATGTTGTTCAAATTCGTTTGACTCAATTACACGGTTGTAAATCAGTGGAATTTGACGAACATTATAAATGCCAAAGTTTTGGCTCCCGCTAGATGGACCGATGATCGGGTCAACTCTGCGGGAGTATCCTGGATAAGGACGAGGGTCGATCGTCGTGGCGATGTTTGGGGGAGGCCTACGCTCAGCAGTTTGGCACAATAAGTAGTGTATTTTTCATTAAAAAGTCATAATATTATTATATCAATCTTGTATAATTGTATGTTTTTAACTAAAAATGTATTATTAACTGAAGTTATCGATGTTCGTAATTTAAAACTGTCGATAACTAACCATATTAGTAACAACACTAACGTTGGTTTGCAGCAAAAGAAAGTGATTTAACGTTTCACTGCAGCGACCGCAGGCTTGTTATCTTGCCAAAAACTAAACAAACCAACGAGAAGCCAACAATGCTAACTATATATATTTTAGGCAATAAAATTTATTACTTTCCAGAATTAATATTTAGATATGGCGTTTTAAACGGATTTTCCGTTGAAAGACATTTCATCATCATGATCAACAGCCCCTGTCTGCCCACAGTTGGACATAGGCTTTTCCCAATGCCTTCTACAGTATGATATTTGATTAATTTAAATTATTGGTATTGTCAAACCATAAATTAGTGGCCGTAAACATGATAGCATAATTTGCGAGAAAATATACATATTTTGACAATGACAAAGCGTGTCAGTGTACTTTCCGGCCGATAGAGGGCGCTGCACAAATCTTATTTAAATTTTGTCAATGTGTATACGAAAATATTTTTGCATATTTTCGCAAAAATGCATTGCATTTTGCCAACCAAATACTTAGTTTTAGTTTAGTGAACAGAAACTATCATTCATCAAACCCATTTAGATCGCAGGTTGGAAAGCGGTATTTATAAGTCCAGAGAACGTTTTTTCTTTTTTTTTATGTAATTAAAAAAAAAGTCTTTCACACGGTGAACTCGTTGAGTTTACTGCAATGGCGCAGAGTGGGGGGAGGCTCGGGAGGGCCCCTGCCTCCCCGGCGCGCACAACCTGGAAATGAGAATACACGCTTCGTTTCGCATTTTTCAACATACAAAAGGGACCATTAACTTTATTTTAACGCATTTCCCGGTTTACACTGCATAAAATACTGAAATCTACACTGATTAAGATAATTCTGGTTTTAACCACGGTCCACAGATCTATTTGGATTTAAGTCAAATTGTTCATTAATTTAACTCGCGTAAGGGTTTGAAACAAAGAAGCTTTTACATTATTTACCGCGTCAGTGCAGACGTAGCGTCATCGACGTGAATGCAAAATATAAAGTCAAGGCCTCACATCTTTGGCATTGTCATCGAAGCTTGGAGTTAATAAGTCAACACGTTCGAACGTACTACCAACTAGTTACTAACCATATATATATATTTTAATCCTTTATCTTCCGTATTCGATTTTAGAATTTCACATGTTCACTTATTGGACGTACTAACGGTGAAGGAAAACGTGTATACAACCTACATATCTGAGATGAAATTCAGAGATGTTTGAAGACAAAGGTGGACTCCGAACTATTCGATAGGGATAATAGTTAGCTTTTACGGTGAAGATATGTGTGAAATCAACCAACACGCACTGGGCCAGCGTGGTTAATAATGGCCTAGTCACCCCTAATAATAGGCTGTGAGCCCCTCGGTGGGGACGTGTAGTGAGCTGCTGATGATGATGATGAATAGTATACAAATATATAATAGAGCTGGTACCTTCCGTATTGAGCTAAAATGTATCGAGGATAGTTATAATTCCATCCCTCATAAAATATAAACCATTGTCAGTCGATGAAAATGTGGTATGAAACTAATTAATTTATGAAAGAGGTGTAAATACTTTATTGTGATGTTTTATAATAGCTTTAGTAACTTAAATTAAATCAGATTTAATTTTAATATGATGAGGCTTTTTCTTGGTCTCTGTGACGCAATAAATGTAGCATTATTTTATAAAACTTAGTACTACAATTCTAAGACCTTCTAGATGACGAGTGACGTAGTTGCAAAAAGATATAACACTTCTACAGTTCAGTGAGTCGATTCCACGCGATACATGTTCTCGAGTGTCGCGTGGGTTCGAATTACGCGGCATCTCTCTTCGCTACTTGTATGCTATTTGTGGAATCCATTTTGCATTGCATCGTAGCGTTTCAGATACTGTAAATGCTGAGATCGTCTTTTAACCAACAGTTTATAGTCCAGATAGACACTTCATGGACCATAGAAGACTTATCGAATAATGAACAGATCATGAACGCTTTTTTTTTTCTTCTTCCGTTCATTTCTAATAAGAAAATTTTCTATAATCAACTGAAGTGATCATTAAAAACATTGAAATTACGATTTAAATAATATATTAATGTACTTTAAATGATTTTGACAGCGGCCTGATTCATGTCCGAAAACCCAGAGCGTCGATAAAAATATTTATTTATTGTTGCATACAAGTCAATGACATAAAGGCCTTTGTCACGAAATTTATCTGACATTTAGCCTAAAAAAAATACTCTACGTTAACACTTTTAAATTTTCACGATAGAGTAATTTTAAAATGAATACTAACATATAATTAAGAAGTTTTAACGTTTTCAAATTAGCATTTAACCCACAGATACGGCCAGACACCGAGCAAAAAAAAAACAAATTGTGTTCTATTGAGTATGCGACGGCGCGCTCCTCAGAGGTCGAGAACCTCGTCGACAATGGCCCGAGATGGTTTCACGATTTAATCGCAGTTTAAAATCCCATGTCACTGATGTTATTAATTTGAAACAACTTATATTTATATTGTTAGACATCTCTTTGTCGCCCACGTACTAGAAACATTTAAAAACCATCAAATTTCACTCATCATGCTATTTTTTACAGATTAAAAATGTTAATAACATTAGTTATTAGAACTGTTATTCAAAGATATATAAGTATAATTAAATATGTAAATAAAAGTAAAAAATAATTAACACGGATTTTTTTTGTGCGAGCTCGCAAATGCGTCAAACAATCATAAATATAGTACTGCCCTTGAATTGTCAAAAAAGCAAATAGCGACGACCTCGACACAGTGAGGCCACTAGCGGCTTACTATTCAGCCGGCAGGTTAGATTAGGGCAGTATTATAATGCATAGTGCGCGTTTTATGAATACGTTATTAAAATATTATGTGGAACTAGAATCGACCGGCCATGGCTCGATACGGTGACGTCATATCATCTGGGCCCCCGGTTTGAGGTCAGATAGAGTAGTGAGCGTCGACGCCGACCCACAAATCTACAGACACAATAAATTCGGCAACGTTCGGCGCGAAACCGCTCGGGGTCAATGAACCGTTGATGTATTTAAAATACGCACTAAGTGCCTTATCGCGAATGTAGTACGGCGCGCGGCGGCGCGGGCGCGGGCGCGCTCCGCTACGTATGTTGCAAAAATGGATATTTATAGCCGTGTGTCCGTGACGGATGATTCTTGCTATTTCTAAGGTCCTTATGTGCGTCGATCGGTGCGGATTCTTCGAATTCTATCAACCATGCGAAACTCATTACCTAATTATCACTCCAAATAGTTTGCATTAGCATTGATTGAAACTTTTTGGAGTTTCTTTGGCCATAAAGACATTTATGATTAAATATGTATTAAAAACAAATATAATAGTGATGTACGCGATTTGTTTTTAATTAGTATTGGGTAAAAATATCTTAGTGAATGATTTTTAAAATAAACGTTGTTTGTTTTTTTTATAAATGCCCGAGTTGATCGCGGTCACCGGAAACTTGGTTTCGAGAGTTCATTTTACATGGTGTGCTTTATAGCTATCGATATCAGAAAATATGAGAAAGGAAATTTGTCTGCGGAGCCGCTTCACACGGCGCGGCGCACTGCACTCGGCCTCTTTGTGCAGCAAGATTATGGTTGGGACATAAAGCGATTTTAGACACGAATCGAGTCTCGTGTAAGATTCATATTCGCGGTGAAAGGGTCGCTTTGGAACCTTGTCCACACAAAGCGCGGCACCGCGGTAGCCGCTCCACCTATCTACCCACATATGCATCACGCGGCGGATACGGGCCCGAGTTTCTTACGCATACATGCGAACTACGAAGGCCAGTTTCGTGTTTGTGTCGCGAATACATACGGCTTAAATAATCAGCAGGTGAAGCGAACTAAAGTGAGGGGTTATTGCGATTAACTCTTTTATCCCTTCGTTTCCATATCAAAGAGTAATGAACCTTGTTCTCTACTTATTGGACGTTGTCGATTGGCAATCGTGTGATCACTTTGTAGTCGCACTTCTGCGATTATTTTAATATTAATACTTTTTACGAGTTTGGTTTATCGTGATTTTTCTAATTTGCATACTTATTAGTTTGCTAAAATCTATTACTCATTCATAGAGGTGTTCCAATTAGATAACAATAGATAAGGAAAACAATTGTTTGGCGGTGATACCTGTGTAGGTATATTTGAATTGATCGTAGTTTCGACGTACCACTTCAATAGTTGTTATTACGGTATAATGCTTCATTAAATGTCTCACATTTAAAAAGTTTAATTGTTGCAACAAAGAGTGGGACTGACTACTGACAGTGAATCGATTACGAGTAACGAAGGTCAGCGAGCGAGCGGTGTGCGAGTGTGCGTGCGTATGCAATATGCAAGCGGGCGAGCTCGGTGCGGCGTCGCCGGTGCTGCACGCCTGCACCGCCGGTTGCAACACCCTCCCCCCCTCGCGCTCGGCTTCTCGCTCGCCGCCGTCTTGCCGCTAGCCTGTCTCACCTCGCGGCCGGCAGCCTTGCGCGACGCGCCGCGCTCTTTCACATTCAAAATTATTCGCAACCATTGCAAAAACTCTCTGTGCAATAAAATATATTATCATTCGCTGCGGCCGCAATAAGTCTTTGCACGGAGAGGATTTTTAAACTTATATACAAATTTTAGTGCCTTTGAAAGTTTGAATGCACTCCTCGTTGCATCGAGTCCCGCGCGCGTCGTTATGAGAACCCCGTACTGGCGGTCACGTTGACGTCGCGCGGTGCCGCCATATCTGTCTCGGCCACCAAGTAGCAAAATTAATAGGTAATTATTTTCGTGTACAGTGCCTAAGGTTGATTTCATTGTTCAGTGATTATGTGTTACAGTGTTTTCTGTCTATAGTTTGGCTCTGTGCTCATTCCAATTGGATTCTTTTTGGAAATTAAGGTGCGCGCCGGCCGGTTCTTATCGGGTGCAATGCAGTTGCACTCTCAACTTATTGCAGTTTCGCATTCGGCAAAGTTTCATGCGCGGAAAGTTACTAGTGTCTGTTTTGCTGTACAGATGGATTGTAAAAGTGTTTTAAAAGTGAATTATTTTTAAAAAGTGGCATGTGTTATAGTTTGTAAAGAACTTCACAGTGTACTCTGTGTTATTTCGGTCATTGACCGCCGGATTTCGCATCTCTTATTTTGTTAGTGCCGCTTTTATTTCGTACATTGGGAATAATTCCGATTTCCGTTTTTTAGGCCCAAAATTTGTTTCACATCACTAGAAGAATGCAATAGCCCGCGCATTCGCTTTTTGAAATTTTACCTTCACCCGGATGGAATGAGGAGTGCACAGACCTATTGTTTCACAGTTTCATATGTTTGAACATCATTTGTTTTTTTGTTTTTCGGACGATTAGAGAGTTGTCATTTTCTTCCAAAATTACAAAAATTGCAAAATAAGGTAATTATTATTTTATTTCCTTCGTTATGTAGTGTATAATAATTTTCAAGTTATCACTGCATAAAAAAGCAACAATTGGCACCGCTCTCACGCGTGGCTTTCGATATTGCAATGTATGACATCATCTTTAGGCGAGCCATGGGAGGCAGATTTCAGAAATCATTTAGTTATAAAACTTTATTTAGAAGTTAAAACAGTGGTGTATTAAGCCACAATCAGTGCAGTGTTTGTAGCAATGTTTCATAACTGTCCAGAATGGCGGAGGGTAATGGAGAGATATCCGTAGAAGAGGTCCCCGGGAAGGATTCCGATGTTGGCCGTACACCAGACTACCGCAAACTCATCGAATATGGCTTGGACCCAAAGGTAAGACTATGTATATATATTCCACAGTATTTAGTCAATCTCATTGTATATAAGTTTACACTGAATGTAGATTTGTTAAAACTTTTTTCCTTCTTTGAGTCATCGGGCCAAACTTTAATTTACTTTTTTTCTCCTATATTTCATTGTCTATTGTATTTTTTTTCTTTGTATACTTTATTTATTATTTTATTCACCTTTTATATAAATTAACTTCCATTAAAATAAAATGGAGAAGTAAAACCTAATAGCATGATTAGTCCGGGCTACAAGATGAATGGTGTGGTAAAGTCTGGTATGTGGACAATGGTACATTATTCAGTATCAGGATATAATTGGGGCCAATTGCTGTTAACCTTAGAATTATCAGTGTTTCATGAAAGTTTACTGTCTTATTGGAATCTAAATAATTGTGATAACTATAGCAATGGGACTATGTGCAATTCTTATAAGATTCTTATTAGGTTTTAAATCATGAAAAATATTATTTATGAATAAATTATTTTCATTTCTTGTGAACTCCCTTAGAATTAGATTTTTTTTATTATAATTACTATGTATGTACATTAATTAAAAGTCAAAATGAAGGGATCTCATTTGATATTCAATCAATTCAAGGTTTTTGTCTGGGAACAAAAGTTTTTATTATATATATACATTGTATGCAATGTTGCCATTTAAAATTTTCGCAAAAAAAAAACTAATTGCTGATTAAAAGTTTAATCATTGTTTGTTATATGATATTGGCTGTATATACATGTTTTATTGCATTTTCTCAACAGTCTGATTATGCATTGGCCTCTGATCTCTTATCTATGCACCTTTATTGAACACTGGCCACTAAATGTAATCTCTGTTGCCATAAACAATTTTATTTATGTTTATACAAATTGTACCTAGGGTTATTCCTTTGGTTCCAATGAGTACAAAGTTTTATACCTACTTGTAGGTTTGTATGGTCTTGTTAGGTGTTTTTGGGTACTCTCTAGCCATTTACTTATTAATATGTAATATATTTGAATAAATATTTACAAGTTGATAAAAGACATTACTTTTAGATCTCTTAATTTAATTTACATTAATTAAATGTAGTATATTTAATTTTATGAAATGGCAACATTAATATTACATGTCTGTGTGATAAAATAATTTTCGAAATCTGTTACCATATGCAAAATACATGCACTATGTTTTTACGAAAGTTTCTTTTAATAACGATGATTATTTGTGCCGCCAAATATTTTTTGTTTACGTTTGTTGGTTTTGTTACTGGAATGGAATTACTGGCCTATTAACTATACGCATACATTTAGTTTTTTTGCTTTATTTTATATTAATAGAACAGCTGTGTCGCGTGTGATCGTGTAAGAATTGGTTTATTTGTCATTTAAATGTGATATGAATTTGCAGGTGGCCGGCAAGCTGGACGACATTTATAAGACTGGAAAGCTAGCGCACATCGAGTTGGACGAGCGTGCGCTGGACGCCTTAAAAGAATTTCCATCCGACGGTGCTTTAAGTGTTCTTGGACAATTTTTAGATTCAAATCTCGAGCATGTATCGAATAAGAGTGCTTATTTATGTGGGGTCATGAAGACCTATAGGTGAGTTGCCTTGCATTTTTTTGAACTCTGGAATCTTCAAAATGTTGGATGCCCTCCAAATGTGTATAATTGGGTCGGCTTGGAAAATTATATTTTACTTATCGTGTAATGCCGGCCGGTCGCAAAGATATCGCGTTTTGTGTAACTGACGCCATCTGGCGAGTAGCGCCCGAGTAACTTGTTTGCGATGTACCGCGCGATGCGAAATGTTCGCTGTATTGATTCAAGGTTTAGTTTATTTTGCGATTGAAATGCATGAAGTATGCACGGAATAAGTTGATCAAATATTTTATGTTATATACGGTTAACAATTTTGTCACTTTTTTTTTGGCATATATATATACAATGTATTTTTTTTTAAATATGGTATGTAATATACTCAATGGGAAGTTGTAGGGGGCACATGAGCATTACTTGCCACACTCGGGACACACACGTCTCTTATACTATGTCCAGAAGTGGTAATCTACATAAGATTTTTGTGGTGTTCCAGACAGAAAAGCAGGGCGGGGGTGCAGGGCGCGCCCGCACTGACGGCCACTGTCCCGGTCAAGGGGCCCGACGAAGAGAAGATCAAACAGATTCTCGCCAGGACTGGATATTCTTTAGACGTGACCACGGGTGAGTCACGCAATGTTTTATACCTAAAATGTTCAGCTTTTCTACATCTTTCTTGAAGTATAGTGTTTTTGTTGCATTATTAAGGACCATTGTTTGTACATGGTTTCCAGGTCAACGTAAGTATGGCGGGCCGCCGCCCGGCTGGGAGGGGGGCACACCAGGCGCCGGCTGCGAGGTGTTTTGCGGCAAGATCCCCAAGGACATGTATGAGGACGAGCTGATCCCGTTGTTTGAGAGGTGCGGCACCATCTGGGACCTGCGCCTCATGATGGACCCCATGACGGGAACCAACCGTGGCTACGCGTTCGTCACCTTCACGACGAGGGAGGCCACGCAGCGCGCCGTGCAAGAGGTTGGCACCATGTCTGTTCCTACCGTATACCCTCCAGTCGATGTTGCAGTTGTTTGGAGATTCCCCTGCGCGAAGTTACATCGCGTTACGCGTCCATTGAGTCCAAGCAAGTCTAATGTTTGTAAAGTGTCAATTGATCCAAGAAACAAATAACGCCGCTCCGTGTCGGTAACCTCGCGCTCGGGATGTTGGGTGTTGTCAATGTCTGGAGAGTGGTAAACATTTTTCATGTGCCCATCAGCTCCTCTTGCTCATTGTGGCTAATTTCAATCATTTTATCTCGAGCGACGTCACAGATGTGAGATCGTCGCCTGCTCTACTGTCTGATACATTGCAAGTGCACATTTGGCAAGGTCTAACATTGCGAAAGAAATTACCACCCTCTTGGATACATTATTGATTTTGTTGCAAAAATTTATTACTCTATAAAGATTCATGTCATCTACTTGCGCCGTAAATACATTGATTGACAACAAATCAGACAAGCATCTCAGTGAGTTGATGACCGAGCGAATGCGCAGTAGATGTAGTAAATCTTTAGCTACCAGTGATGTTACCGAGCACACGTCAGGATGCGCCATGTTGCACAACATTCGTAACATGAGCTCGTGCAGCAGACATAATTGGTTCGACCAAATTGTTCATCTAAACTATGAAACGACTTTATTTCACTGTATAATTGGTGCATTATAAATCTGAAAACGAAATTCTAATTTGCCGTCTACTTTCCAGGTGACTCGCCGAATGTTTAAGTATAAATCCCTTGAACGATAACTGATTCACTGCACTAAATAGTTGGCCGACGGTTTGGCGACTTCATCTGTATATTTGCCCAATGGCTGGATGAAATCATTACCGAGTATAAATAACCTGCAAGTAATGACGATGAGTAACGCTAAGATTGTTCCGAGTAATGATTTGATCCAGGGAAGTCGCCAAACTGGGGCGTCACTTGCAGAGCCACCGCGCCGCGTACCGCCGATGGCTTTGCAAGGTCAATTCATTGCCTGTCGAATATGTCGTATTCACAGTCACACTTGGGAGACTTAATCTTTAGCTTATTTCATTTATAAAGCATGACATTAATATCCCACCGACGGCGGCCATTTGCATCGTCCATCCGCCATCTTTATTCATGTTTACCACTACTTAGTAATCTGCGCGCGCTGTTAGTGAGCGCCGCGCGTGTAATGTTGCATGCCTAGCTGTAAGAGTGCGCAGTGGCGCAGTAGTGCGCAGCCGTCGCCCGACGCGATGCACTCGGCCGCCGTTCCTATAATCACAAATTGTGTAAATGTGCAAACATAACACCTATAAACTGATCTCGCCTCGCTTGTCCTGAGATGTCATCCCGTTCTCTACTATTGCACCTCGTTCAATTTTGAGTTGCTTTAATTTTTTTTTTGTTACCATCACACTTGTACTCGCTTTTTTTATTTTCACTTCATCAAACGGTCCACTTACAGGGTTAACTTTCAATTGGCTTCAAAACGTTCTCCGGCTGAGAATGTAATATATCTCAGGCTCTCCTCTTTGCTCCGAACTACACTTTTGGCTTATCATCCAAAGTACAGTTAACTCATCACGATTGGCTCTAACCGTTCATCACTCACGAGGCCGCGCGGTCATCAGTCGAGCCGTGGCCGCGGCGCCGCGCAGCCGTCACAAACGGTCGCCGGCCCGATCTAGTCCGAAATTGATTCCTCCTCTTTTTTTTTTTCAAAATTTTTCCCTTGTTATTTTTCCCACAGCTCGATAATCACGAAATAAAACCTGGGAAGACTCTGAGAATTAAGATTAGCGTACCGAATCTGCGACTTTTCGTCGGCAACATTCCCAAGTCTAAAGGCAAAGAGGAGATACTGGAAGAGTTTGGTAAATTAACAGGTAAAGTGTCAATCGAATGAATTAAAGAGTTTTGGGGTGAATGCGTGGGGCTTGGTGTGGACCGCTGAAGGGTGCCCATCATCTGAATCGATAACTAACTTCTTTTTAAGACTATTATTAACTTTGACCTGTACATTTTC
>JAODUI010000032.1:1078656-1089230 GCA_027563995.1 Papilio gigon
ATTCAAGTGAGCCGAGTACTGCTGACCTTACTTGTTAAACCAGATGAGGGAAGTAAGACCGCTTCTTGGCCTCGGAGCGGTACGTGAAGGCGCACTCGCCGCCCGGCGCCGCCGTGCCCGGCACGCGGTACTCTGCGACATATTGCTAACACGTTCATTGAAACACGCAAATGAACTGATAACTATAAAATCACTCAACAACTCCTGGTTCTGTATCAGTCAGACAAGAAGACCTACAAAGATGTAGCTAAAATTATGAATGAACTTGTAGTGAATGCTGTTTGAAGTTATTGAGTTTGGAGTTAGAAGTGACCTGTCTCGAAGGTGTACTTGGCCTTGAAGCCGCGGCCCTGCAGCTCGCCGGAGCTGAAGACCATGACGAGGCGCGGGCCGTCGGACAGCAGCGGCGGCGGGAAGGCGGGCGGGCCGGGCTCGCCCTCGCCGCACAGCTCGGCGTCGTGCTTGTCGTACGAGTCCGTGGCCTCCTGCCCGCGCAGGTACACCTTCAGGTACCCGTCCGCGCACGAACTGGAGTGTGTTTGTCGAGCTTATAATTAAGTATACAGTCGCATTCAATGGAAATGAGATATTTATTCAACTTTCACTGGATCACCATATTTCGTCTAGAATTATATTAATTGTTATTAAACCTAGACGCTTAAGGCCTGAGCAAATTTTGACATCATGAGTGTCTTCAACCTTAGCCCCAGATTATTTAGTAAGCTGGGTTTACTTATATTTTTAAACAACAAATAATATTGTTAATATATTCGTTAATTCATATTTTAATAAAAATACCAATATTTCAACTTACTCCGGTTTCGGTTCACCCTTTGGTATAGAAAAGTTTTGAAATTCAAGGCGGACTCTTTCCAAATTCTGCGAGTCTTGCATACCGTATATAAAATATCTGGAAAGAAAATTTTATTTTCAAATCACCAGTACCAATACTCAATTCATTGTATTCTGTTTTTTCGCAGATATAGTGACTGACCTACAAACAACTTTTTGTATATAGGGGAATGGATAGTTTGGATGGTACACGAAGCCGGTGGACTCCTTCTTGCTGAGGATCTTCTGGTCGCACTCGGAGCCCCGGATGTGTTCTGCGTCGTGTTTGCTTATAAAATCTGAAACAACAATACGAAACTAATTAAATAAAGATGACCAAAATAAAGAGATCTATTATTGCATTGACCGTTCTGTATCAAATTGAACAAAAGAACTCAAACATTGGACAAAACTCCAGACATTACTATACGTTACTTTACAAGATTTTAGTTTGTAACGATGTGTGCTGACCTAACTTAACGAAACTCTCAGAGAACTCGAAGATGCCCTTAAAGCCGCGGTTCTGCGTGTTGGCGGCGCGCGGCAGCGTGTAGAAGGACACCAGCAGGCGCTCGTCGCTGGAGTACAGCACGAGGTTGCGCTGCTGGCCGCAGTAGGTGCCGATCACCGCCGACGAGTTGTCGGGCCCGTCGTACACGCGCACCCAGTCGAACGGGCAACTAGGGCACGACACGTGTCACTCCCGAGCATTGCCAAAAGTGACATATGGTTAAAAATATGGAGATATCAGTCTTACTGTGGGCCGCCGAAAAATAGATCGAAGTCTCTGAACTCTAGGCGTATCCGTTGTCCGGGCTGACCAATGAATTGATAGTTGCAGCTGATGTCCTTGGGGTAGATGCCGGGGTAGGTGGGCGACAGCAGCAGGCCCGTCTTGCGCTTGCTCGCCTCGATCACGAAGGAGCACAGCGTGTTCGGCACGGGCGTCCCCACTTCGTACTCCGCTAAATTAACAAAATTATAGTCCTCCCAAAGAAACACAAACAGGCTTGTGTTACTAACTAAGAACGTTGTCTTAGGACATTGACAATTCCTGCAGGTTGGAGCGATAAATGTTAGTTTGTGGCGCAACGTACAGGAGTTGATGAAGCGATAGGTGCCAGTGAAGAGCGTGGGCGGCGTGAAGGGCTTGTCGGTGTAGAAGGCGAGCGCGAGGGCGCGGTGCAGCGAGACGCGCCGGCGCGGCGGGATGGGCCCGCAGTAGCGCCCGCCGAACGCCGAGTTCACCAGCTCGCTCGCCTCCAGCGACGTCATCTCCGAGTAGATGTCCATGTGCTCGTGCATGCATCTGACCACACACGTACACTTCGAATTGCCAACATGTACCACTCACACCATTTACTACCGAACTCAGAACCATTGAATGATCACTAAGGAAGTCCCCCAGTGTTGATTTAGTACAAAAAGCTATACAAATGACTGTTTAACTATAACAACTGAGGCGACGTATGTATCCACGTACAGTCATAGAATTATCGAAGCAAAAGTTCCCACACGCTGACATAAAACTTGTTTATTAATCAGCCCACGTCCCTTTCTGTAGTTATTGCATTTTGCTAATGGCGGACAAAGTTCCCGCCAACTCCCAAATGTTTGTGAACTCCACCTCCATTAGAAAGATTAAGTCCGCGCTATAAATATGTTTAGGAAGCAATAGATAAATAAATCAAATGCCGACTGCCGCAAATATGAGAATAGTTTGACCCGATTCCATTTCTAGCGTCAATTTATTATAGATAAAAAACTTACGCTGGTAGTTCTCCGACTGCGGCTCCACTGGAATAAAGGACATTAACAATAAGTTCAAATTATCATATCTTGATATCTTGACAAACTATAAGTTTACATGTTGTTTATCATCTTTTTAAAGGTAAGCTCTGCTGCAAATAAGGTCTAATTTGCAAATTTTTGATACAATTAGGTCACCGCAATTGGTTCGTAGTATGGTTTGATAAAAGAATAACATTCTGTAACAAGGAGGTGGTACTGATCTAACTTTCAATGTTCGTAAAGGTATTATGCAGATTGTACGAGAAGTAAAGGACACTCACTCCGGCGGTTTGCCGCGCAAGTTGAATGTGCGTATCTCTACCAGCACGCGCTGGCCGGGCGCCGCGACGAACGTGTACAGGCACTGGCGGCTCGTGTTGCTCGGGTTGACGAGCTCCGGCGCGTGGAACGAGCCGCTCACCGCCCCGCCACGGCTCACGAACGACTCGTCGCACTCTGCACACAAAATACATCACATCTTAAAAATCATAGTCAAAAGACACTTCGCAAGGAAGTCTTCGTGTCAGGTGAAGCTAGGTAATTGAAGATAAAAACATCTGCTACATAGTAACTGAAACTCGGGGAATGTGACGTCATAGTTCGTAACAAGACGGGAAAAATTGTATACCAGTTAGCTCACTTATAGTCCAATAATCGTGTCATTTTATGGTCCGTCGAACTTTCTTAAAATTCAGTCGTAGTTAAGACATGTGGCTGTTAAGCTTACGTTAGGCGTCAGAATAACAGACACATAATGTACCTCCTTCGAGTCTTACGTTTCGATGTTTTTCACAGCCAGAATGTCGACCCAACTCAACGGTGACATTTCAACTTCCCCGCGGTGGGTCACGTTTGATAAAAGCATACACTAATAAATGACATTTGATAGATTATTGTTCTTAATATAAAAATAAATAAATAACCGACTGTTATTTTCAATATCTGACCATCAAGTATAGCATGAAAATAATTTAAAAAAAAACGTTTTATTTCTCTTATTAAAAATAGATATTAATTTATTAATGCCAATATTGTTGAGATTTACTCAACAGTGAAAAAACTTTCTATTACCTTAATTAATCTACATAAACCAAGTTTTAAATTAAAAACATGGAAACTACGAAAGCCTATGTTTTTATAAGAAAATAAAAAAAAACAATGGAGACGAGAAATTCATAACAGAAACAGCCGCGGACCTGTCTATTGTTTCAATTTTTAATGTTCCCGGTAAAAATTGCGATGTGCTAGAGTGCGGGATTGTATTAAAACATCTTTGCTTCTTTCTTAAATATTTTGAAATTCAACGTTAACGAAATATAAATATTTTGATTATCTGAACAAACGAGTATACTGTTTCAGATTAATATTAAAATTAGTTTATAAAATATAAAAAACGAAGAACTAATTTTACCTATGAATCTTCGAAACATTAAAAAAATGCCATGAAAAATAATTTTGTTTTACTACATCACTGCTGTATAAACGTATATAATTAAAAATCATGTCAAAGAACGTTAAATAAACATGTTTAATTTTTATTAATTCGATAATTAAGAGGTTACTTTTTACATTCACTTTTTCCCGCGTAAATTTTTCATTTTATTTCGCTGTCATTTTTTAAAGTCGTTTCGTACACATGGCCAGTTCGAATCCTGTTGTAGATGGCGTGATTTCTTTGGAACCAAAGAGGTTAAAAAATAATAAGCAAACCTGCAACGTATTTAGTATTTTGCGCAAATATTGGTAATAATACTTTTTTATATTCGAACATTTTTTTTTATAAAATTTAAAAATAATGGTTGTTTTATTATGAATTTATTATAAAAACTATATTTGCTTTTCTATATTACTTTGCTATAAATTTCCATAGTATTTATAGATACTTATAAAGGTTTATACTTAAGACGCGTATGAAAACCAACGTAAGCTGCTTTGTGTCATTAAAAAGTTTCAACGCCGGTGTAGCGCTTTACGTCGTGGCTTACTCCGGTAATAGCTTTAGTAATAAGAATTTTTGCAGCGCTTTTTGCTAATTAACACTGTGGTTAATTTCCAAAACCTTTCTCCTTTACTTAAAACTTTCTATTACCAAACTTAGATGAAAAAGTGTACCTTTAAACTTTTTTTATTTTGTGGTAAAAACTGAGAAGAGTTCTTTTATGGATGTTCACCTATCATCACATAAGATGGCGCTTTTGCAAGATTTTTCAAACAACAAGCGGTCAGGGCGCTTTACTGTCAACTGTTATGTATTGTTACGTTATATTATGTTATTAAATAAAAAAGGGATAAATGAGCTTGCTATCGGAATACTTATTTATGGTCGGGTACGTTTCTAAAGCAGGAGAACGGCATTGATGAAGGATTGTGCGATGCTCTTTTGTGATACTGAGCTGTGCTGATTGTGAATGCGGTGTGAGGGGGTACACTGGCGGCCGCTAAAATAAGATCTCTTATGAAAAATGAAAAAAAAAACGATTGGATAATTATTATCTATATTTTTCAAAAAGTCTTTGTGGAATTTACGAAAAAATAATCATTATTAATTTTAAACTTCGTTTTTTTTTGTTTAAAAAAAAATATTACAAACAATGTATTTTATAAATTGGTAAGATTTTTGCAGAGATCTTATTATAGCTTAGTTTATTTGATGTGGACATACTTGGGAGCTTAGTGGGCGAGGCGTCGGCGATGGAGGCCGGGCTCGAAGGCTCCGAGGCCTCCTTTGCGATCGCTGCACAGAAACAACAATTTCACTAAGGCTTTAGCACCAATTATAATATATACTATTTAACTATTATTAACGTTACTACTAGCGACTCGCCCGGGCTTCAAAAGCTTTCTAGTGGCAAATGAATTTTTAAAATTTGTGCAGTCGCTCTCTCATTTATCTGCGTCAAACAAGGAATAATGTTATCACTTTTTACAGGTAAAAACTTGCTTTAGAATGTGTTAGGGAAAGTAATTAATATTTTTTTAATATTCTTTTGCAAAGTCTAGGACTACTTTAATTAAATTCAGTTATCGTGTCTCGCATAAAGTGTGCCAAATAAAAATTAATGTAATTAAATATATGATTTTATATCCAAAAGAATTTCGTAAGGAAATTACATATTTTAGTAGACTTTAGAGCGAATGAAGTTTGTTTGAATATTTGAAATATAAGATGCATACATTAAAATGTTCGAGTTGCAAGGCGAGATTACAATTTTGAGTCCAGAGCTGAATTCGAACACTGGACTGGAACGATGTAAACTGGACATTAATCATTGTGATTCAAATGTGAAAATTATAACAACATTTAATATCAAAACGTACAACCTATCAAAGTTATTGAGTTCATTCCGTCGTCGTCCGACACCGCGTCGGAAATGTTAGGTTAGGAAATACTGTTACAGTTCGTAAACCAAGTATCCACCTACACTCAGTAGTGAAGTATATAGTTTGTTAACGTTCCGACGTTACTTCGAATTATAACAACGCCTTCAGAACATTCTAATTGTATTACTTCAGAGAGAAGGAATCTAGGACACCTTTACACATTACGGACGCGAATACATAAATAACCGACTAATTCTACTGTTTACTCCCTTTTGTTGAAAAAGGACTAATGTGTCGCAATCTTGTAACTGACAACCCTATAGGTTCGGTTTTTCTCAATGTAGGCGATAACGCCCCCTTGGGCGTTTTAAACCTAGAAGGGCGTTAAGGGGTTCATAAGAAATGGGGGTAGTTGATGTTGGTTATGGGGGCGATGTATTATTTGCAATTTCATTTACTTTATATAGCATTTTAAATTTCACTAAAATGAAAACCCGCCTCCTACACAATAACGTTCACTTAAGTAAACATCGTGTACAATTTCTATCTATTATAAATACTAAATAAAACCGCTGGCTTGGGAGGCGGGTTTTATTTTAATTTTAAATTAATAAACTAACGTTAAAGTAATAAAGTTGCGGTTGTTCAGTTTTGGAGATGTGAGAAGTGTGTGATAGAGTGAGGCGCTGAAAAAGACTTGATTTTCGAAGGGGGCGGTAAAAGAAATAAGTTTGATAATCACTGCTATTGATAATTCAAAGCACAAATGTGAGGCGAAAAAATGATCTCCGAAGGTTTATTTAGACAAATTTCTTTACAATAAAAAATGTCGTTTCGAAAATAAGTATAAACACTCCATCTATTGGTCTAAAGGTAAAACATTCATAACACCAATGATACTAAATGTTTTTTGCCGGCTTGAAACGAAAATTATTTTCTAAAATCTATTCCTATTTCTCAGTCTAAATCCTTTATAAATATTCTAGTCTATGGTAGAGAAAATTACATTTAGATTATACGCAGTGAAAAGGATTGAAATGTGGGGCGTCTTTTAAAAAAAATACAGTAGCGACCTATTTTCACGGACGGGTGCTTCCTATATACAGTCATCCGCGGTTGGTTTCCAACTCGAATGTAATATCACAAATTGAAATACATTTTAATATAAAAAATTAGTAAAACATATTTTATCTAAAAGTAGCTGAGTAGCTGGCTCTCGCGACGTAATTCCATATACATCAGCTACTTTCTAAATCAATGTCGCGTCAAAATCAGTTCAGCGGTTACCCGGAACGCTCGGAACAAACGCAAATTTGCGGACTGACACAAAAATGAAAACTATTAATTTTAAAATTATTTTTTTTATAAATAACCCAATTACATCACATATACGACACACGACATATGACGATTTTTTTTTAAATACTAACACTTCAATTTTATTGTTCGTAAAAGTACATACTTATAATTATAATTAAGACGGCCAGTATTAAATATTTTTCATGTAACATGTTTTAAAAAGAGAAAAAACGTTTTATGTATTCGACCTCTTTAGGTATCGGTAATAAATGCCAATAAAAATCGACTTCGTATTTGTTTTTTTTTATTTCGAAACCGACCAGCATTAGTATTTATTGTATGCTAACTGGGAGCCGTGGTCGAATCGTTCCCGCGCTTTTACTGCGAACATTTTTTTGGCAGCTACCAAAACGATTGATCTATGAAAATAAATGGTGCGAAATACAATTTACATTCTATGCTAAATATTTTATTTTGTTTAATACTGGCTGCCGCCTGCAACTTTAAAAAAAAACTAATCAGTAACCGATGTGTTCTAATTTTAAATTACACTATTTGAGGATATTTTAATTCAAGGTATCTAAAAGAAACAAATATCAGACTCCACTCTTGGAGATGTAACGATAAACAAATGTAAACACAACTTTCCCACAAACTAAGTCGATTCGAGATAATGACGATTGCAGTGTACAATATGGCCGCTCCGGATGTTCAGCCATGTTGATTATCTCTGCCGGATATTGGAGGCGCGGAGCGGACGATAGCCGACTATCGTAGGCCTACATTTGCATACCGGCTCGATAAATGTTAAGAAAGTTCATACATGGAAAATATCATTAAATTACCTTAAATATTAAAATCATTTTTCAACACAGCAAATACAAAATATACTGAGAAGGTTATGATCCAGGCGCTTCTTGACTCTAAAAGAAAAAAAAACTTTCTCAGTAATATGTTTAAAAATATAATACTGGCGATGTGTTTGTTCAATTTGTTGAAACATTGCCATGTCATATTCAGTACATGCAGAATCAGTTCTGCGACTTCCCGCTGGTGGCGCCGCGCGGCGGGACGCTGCACTGCATAAGCAAACAAAATTAACACAACTGCACGAAATGTTGAATAACTTAGTTTGCACTAAGCTTAATGTTTAACTTCAAATAACATGTCGTCACCTACACAAGAAAATAGATACGTAAAAAAATTGAAGCTTACAAATGCAATTAATCAGAATCCAAAAAAAGCATAAATTAAAATTGTAACATCGTCATGATGCGAGATTTTAGAAGTTTACGGACGAATAGACTAGTTTATTGGTTACTAAGGGACTCCATCTAGTGTAGATTTCTCGTACTGAATTTACGCTCAGTACCTTACAACTACGACAAATGACTTAACGATTTTTAGTGTCGCTGTTAGTGAGTAGAGACGGTAGCCAAAATATTATTCTTTTTGTTCTATCGCTGGAGACAAAAGGTGTCAATTTATGGACAGCCAATGACAGAATTATATTCCTGTATAGTGATCGAAGAGTGTAAAATGTATGAAAGGAAAAAACATAAGCATACTATAATTTCAAAACAAATTATACATACAAAAATGTAGATCGATAAATCCCACACGGAAGCAAACAAGGTCCCTGACCCACTATCGATCAATGTCGGAGGAGCACGAGAATTAAAAAAAATGTACGAAAGGCAATAACATCGATACGTGACATGCTTCATCACCATCAGCCCTTGTCTACCCACTGCAGGACATTACCCTTTCCAAATGTTTTCGACAGTATGCGGTCCTCCTTCCGCATCCAACGACTTCCTGCCGTCCGCACCAAGTCGTCAGTCCCCTGGAGGAAGGACGCCGCACACTCCTAGTCCCCAACCGTGGCTTCCATTCTACCAACGGTTGTCACCTATTCTGAATTCTACTCTACCTAATGTTCTTTTATCTTATTGCTTTAGTTTCATCTTTCATAAAATTAAGGATTGCTATCCGAAGCGCATTAAAATTTTAATATCTAAACTTCATCCAGCCCGCTAACTTGCTGTAACACAAACGGTCAACTTCATCCAAGTCGAGCGTTTAAGTTATAGCTTAGTTCCAAGTGAACGAGACGCTAATAATAAATTAAACCTTCGAAGTAACTCGGCCGTCGACAACGGCTCGTGTAATACGTTTGAAAGGCTTTTAGTCACGTAGTTAACTGTATTTTGTATAAGTCACGATAAAATTTATTTTGTTACAGCTTTGAGAAAACATTTGCAGCCCTACGAAGTTTCTCTTAAAGGGTAAAACAACAAAATCAAGCCCTCTGATCTTTTGAAATGCTTTAAACGAAGTTTGCTTGTCATCGACTTTGATGAAAACTTTTTGGACCAGAAATATATTTGAAATAATGCTTTCCTTCTATCGCGTAACGATTTTTTACTATAAAGGACTAGTATGCTGCCTAAGATTTGCCTAGTTTACTCGCATTTTTACACTATAAAAGTTTTTTTAATAGTTTTTAGTTTAACCGAAATTGAAAATAAAATACGTTTTCTTTATTGATATTTAAACAACAAAAAGGTTTTATTATATTAAGACAATTCATCAAAGTTATTTTTACCACGTCTTAACTTTTCAATACTCGTAAAGGACGGCATTTCAGGAGTTTTGATGAAAACGGTCGGTTAACGAGGTCCTCAGATTCAGCCGAGTCCGCAATTTAATACTGCGGAACAAAAGCACTTAGGTTTTCTTTAAAACTAAATGTTTTTTTTTAATTTAAGTAAATATATTTAGACTCCTTTCTCACCAGGGAATAGCCGCGTGACTTTTAGAAATGACTCTCACGCAAAGTAGATCACTTATCATCTTTATCTCTTAGTGGAAAAAGTGTTTTAATAAAGTAAAAAGGTTAGTGGAAATCTGTTACCACCATTCTTTTCACTGAGTTTCGAGACTGAATGCTTGGTTTTTTTTACATAGTAAAATGTTAAAAAATCGTGACGTAAGAAGAATAGTCAAATTCTATGGAAATGTGAAATTTTACTAACACATATCACTAGCTGACGTTTGTTATTATGATTTGAGTGTTTTTATTAATGGTACAAACTTGTCTGGTTTTTATAAATGTGTGATTACAGCTTTGTAATAGCGAAGTAGTTTAGATACATTATGATTTCTTATTTCTATTAGGCTACTAGAACTAAGAAAAGAGGGTAGTCAAAATGTAAATGCCTTTCCACAATCATGTTTCATAGTATTTCAGACTTTTTTTACTGTTTCACAGTATTTTTCTTAATCATTTTTAATAGAATTGAGATTGAATGTCGATGTTTTTTCGGTCT
>JAODUI010000032.1:1098518-1145405 GCA_027563995.1 Papilio gigon
GCGTCGGATAATGTACATATGCAATTCGAAAATGGAAAAACACATTGGTACATGGCGGGGATCGAACCTGGACAATGGTTGATTACATGACAGTTGTGAATGTGAAACATGTTTTGGTACAAGTGTTTCGGGTATGGAAACTCATGTTAACAATGTATAAACATTAATGAACAAGCACAACATTAACCGATGTGGAATTCGCGTCTCATGTGTTTCATATAAAAGTATAACAGCTCCCCCTGTCGCGCTACACTGACGCTCCTTAAAGACTGAACGATTCTTTAACTACATTCGTTCACATGTTCGTTCACTCCAATAGTTTGAACTATACCACCGTTCATATTTCTCGTTAGAATGTTACACTTCATTGGTTTCAAGATAATTCGAACGGAAATGTTCCTGTACAGTTTTGTTATAATGAGTTTCACTTGTTTTTATTAAATTTCTAACTTTAAACCATAAAATATCTATCTTAAGCTTGTCGAAAAAATATTGCAAATGTTTCTAAATGTTTTCAACCGTTTACCTTTGTACCGCTAGGAGCCGCCTTTGGCCTCGACGTTCTGTCCCACCACGATGATGAGGACGATGAAGACGAGCAGCAGCACCAGTATGCAGCAGATGGCCACCGCGAGCATGGCCGCGTGTTCGCCCAGCTTGGCGCCGGCGCAGGCGCGCGCCGCAGTCAGCGTCGCCGCCACCACGCGCCCACTTATCTCGACGCCGCGTCGCGAGGGGACGGGCCCTCAGTAAACTTTTGGTTCGGGTTTTAGCACTTCGATTTCAGTCAGCATTTTGGCACATCAATTATAATTATGTTAACTGGCACTTTTTTTTTTATTTTTTCTTTGTGTTCTTATCAATCAATTAATTTATTCTACGTTTTTTTTTTTTAGTTTTGTTTTCGCGAATTTTTGCACATTTTAATGATAATATTTATTAAGTATTTTCTATTTTACTAAACAGAAACAAATGATTCTGTTATTTTATAATACGAATGGTATATGAAACAAGAAGATTTCGCAGTTAATTTTAAACTATCTCGTCAAAAAAAGCGGAATTCCTAATCATAAAAAAATGGACCCAGTTATTTTTTTCCCTAACAATATTAATAATCTAGAAGCGTCAATTTTATAAGAACTACAATAAAAACTAGTCTTGCATGTAAATGGCCTGTCATACTTCACACTTGGCAGTCTCCGCGCGCCCTGATTACACCACCAGATTAAAACTACTTCGACCGTGAACGAGAAAATGTCTAAAGACTTCTGCGTTCTCTGCGTCTGTCGGCCATTTTAATTTCCCTTAAGCATTAATTCATCGAATCGAAATAATGATTGATTGTTACCTTTCATTATTTGTTATACCTAAAAATTTTTAAAGTTTTTTTTATACTAAAGAAAAAACTATTTGACCTCGTATAAGCGTTTTAATCTATCACGCGTCAGGTTTCGAATCATCTTATAATAATTGACTTAGGAGATTAAAGTTTCTTTAATCGTATAAAAGCTTATTAACTTTATATACATATATTTCGATGTTTACAAATTTCTGTAAATTTATTATAACACGGTATGATATGAGAAATGTTTCCTCTCAATAAACATGTAGTGATGTTTTTTTCAAATGAATTAAATACATACATTTTTAATTATAATGGAGAAAATGTAGACAAAAAAACATGTTGATGACACTTCACGTTGTGCTACGACGTAGTTAATATCGCGAAATGAATTCGTAATGAAACGTAAGGTATCTTGAATTATTAAAACTTTCGTGAGACATTTCACTATACTACTTATAAAACGGCTCAACTCACGTGTAAATCGGTATCGGTACCGACTAGTTTCGAGCCCATCGGGATGAAGAAGAGCCCCCGATGGACTCGAAACTAGTCGGTACCGACACCGATTTACACTTGAGTTGAGCCGTTTTATAAGTAGTATAGTAAAGTATATTGTTCATGTTTTTACCGGACGAGTGGCGTAAATATAAAGGAAATATATAATATTAAGTACATAATTAGAGTAGTAAGTTATGTACTAGTGTAATAATTAATAAGACAATTTACTCCTCTTAATTGTCTTTTCTTTATTTTTAGGACAGACAATAAAATAACGAAAAAAATACTGTCACTTACAAAAACTTTTTTAGTTTTTCCTGACTATATACAAATAAAATCTCTTATCTGTGTCAATGCGGACAAAACTTAAATAATTTCTCTTCTTACGTACTTGACGTTATAAAAAAATGTTTAAAACTGACTTTTGACATAAATTGCGTGACGTCATTAAGGTTCCGTGTAAAAGTCACTCAAAGAGCTTTAACGAGAAGTCCATCAAGGCGTGAATTTTCGCGCCAATGCAGAGAGAAAATCAATGAAGTAAAGGGGACAGAAAATGAAAGACAATGGAGAACAGGAACCACGAGCCACGGCCTTTTGAGGGGCAACCGCACGAAAATTTAATCACAATTCAGTTGCGGACGAAAAGTGTACTAACGGCTTTTATTGTTCTCGTATTCATTCCATATGGGTGTATCTATATGTCTCTATGTCTATGGCAGATATTTTACGACTTGTGCGGACGGCAGGAAGTCGTCGGCATGCAGAAGTCAGACCGCATACTTTGGAAGGCATTGGGAAAGTCCTATGTCCAGCTGTGGCCAGAAAAGAGCTGATGATGACAAATGTGTAATGGCATTCAATACTCAACGTTTACAATGATCATGAAAAATCTATTGTCAGGTCGTCGATTTCAAGCACTATTTGAAAATTAAACAATGTATTACAATTGGTCAACTCATTCACTTAATTTGCGTAATTACACGATAAAATGTGGTTCAAATAGTCTACATACTTCTTTGACAATGAGAATTAAAAAAAAATACATCGACTCTCGTTCAATAGCAACCGTAAAAATATTCGGTCGGACATTTCACAGAACGTCCGCTCCATTTCTTAATTAAACCCGGTAAAGGTAATTGGCCGCCGGCCGGAGCCATAAAGTTGTATCGGCCCTCGCCGTATGGAAGTAATTACTCCTATCATCATACGGTCATTCTCAATCAAGCCGAAAACGAGTGACCGAATGATTGAACGATAGACACGTTCCCAATCACTCACCTTAAAATGAATACCGAACATTTCTCTGAGTGTATTCGATTGAAATCTTGTAACGGCTTAGTGGATTGACATAAATATTTTTTTTACATTAAAATATAATAATTCATATTCAAAAAAAAAAAAAACTCATTTTTTTTTTAATTTTAGTAGTTTTTATCTTTTGTCTTAATTGATTTTTATGCACAAGACACAGGTAGAAGTTGTCAAGTTTTCTCTCTCTAAGAGAATTGTCAAATTTCATTTTCTACGCTCCCAATATTTCAATATTGCGTGTAGTAACACTATATCGACACTAAAAACAGATCCATCACTTCCGACCAACAGGGTTTAATCGCCTTATGGAAAGGTATCATAAACGTACACTAGCAGAAACGTACTAGAGAAAATATTATGTTGACCCATTTATATGACCTAGAAGGACAAATATTTATAAAAATCACTATTTAACCATTATCCATGTATTAATACGTGAACTGAAAACATTGAAATAAATATTAAGGAAATTAGGCGAAATAATAAACGTGACATTTGACACGATTAAAATGGTTGTGGAGATGTTGCTTGAAGCTATTTTCATGAAAGAAAAATTGATTGTGAATTATGTTCGAATTTTGAATAATGGCCGGCCATTTGACCATTCTGTGCCCAGATTAAACATAGGACTGTGGTTACATTTATTACGGATTTTCAGTGCCGATACAGACGCTCAAAAACATCATCTGCGCTTTTTACTGAGAGTTTTCAATCGTCAAAAACCCACACTTCATGTAATTGGTCATTATTAATACACCTTAAAGGAAGACCGATGGACCGATGATCTGGTTAAGTTTGCAAGAGCATCCAGGATGAGAGCGACCGAGGACCGATCGTTGTGGCGATCTTAGGGGAGGCCTACGCTCAGCAGTGGGTGACGTGTGACTGATATGATGATGACACGATAAACAGATTACAATAACAAATTGAAAATTGGTTTTTGTGAAATGAAAATGTTTTACAAATGTTAATTAACGAAACATTGCGGTAAACCGAATGCGTTGCCATGAAATTAGCTCGACATAATCCAATAGTTTTTTTTAAACCTATTGTTAACATTGGATTTGTCTGTATGACGTATATCAAAGGATGTCGTTAACCGAAGAGTTTGATATCCTTCATAGACAACAAGAAACTTAAACCGACTAAGTTATTAGTTATAAATTACGACAGTAGCGCCCTCTAGCTACATAAATGACATAACATTCTGTTCATAGCTGTCGTTGCATGTTTATGTCTTTAAGTTCTTATTATGTAGCTTTTTGATACGTTTTCTGTAAAAATTATATAAAACGAAGTCTATTATTAACAAATAAAATTCGTTAAATATTGTATTACAGATTAAAAATATATTTAGGTGAGTGTAGACAAAAAATGTCTGTACAAAATTCACTTCCGAACTTCCCTGATAAAATTCTTATAAGTAAGTGAATTCTTTGTAAGTGAATGATTGAATATCAAAAGTGTGCGAACAAAAGTACGTTTAACGATCTATTACGTCACAAGCAACGTATCACTCCCGCGGGACCTCCGCACTTTTGATTCAATCTGACGTCATCTCAAGTATTCGGTTGAGGTCGATTTGATATTAAATTCGCACTTTAGAAGGTCGTTCGAAATTTACTTTTGTGACAACCCTGTTATCGTTGATATAGTGACGTAAAAAAACATTCACGCAAAATATGGATCAAAATCTATTTTTCAACAAAACTCCTTCATTAATGAACACAATTATCATGTCATACTACTTCAACAAAATACGCCTTATAAAACTTAAATTTAAAAAGTAACAATAAGTAAAAATGTGACATCCCTATTTTTTTTTTAAACATCGACCTTAAATATAATATGTTTGCACTCGGATATATTAATTAACATGTTAACTACAACAAAGTTGTAAACTGATCAGCGTGTTATAATAACGTGATGTTTCCTCCTATAAGACATGAATCATCTAAACAGTGTTCGCTTTCTACAAAAAATGTCCGACGATAATCAATTTGTGTCCTATCTCGCAGGGCTTTACCACTCGACTACACTAAGTAGTAAAATAACTCAGCGTCACGCCTCCCCTATTTTTAGTTGGAAAATCTCGACTATCGTAGCCTTTACACCACACGTCATTAATCGTGACACTGGAAAAAGTTGAGAATATTTGATTGAAGACTAGGGTTTTCCAAAGATATCGTTATCCTATTTTTTTTAAAACAGCAACATTTTTTTTTGTTAATTTCCTAATATTTCTTTTGCCACTCCAACTAAGCTATAGGCTTGTCCTGTGATATGGTCCACGACAATAGACCAATAGCGGGATCCGAACTCTCGACCACTCGATTGGATCTCGATTGGAAATCCATACCCTTAACCATTAGGCTATTAGCACTTTAGTTATATTCGGTATGAAGAAAGAAACGTTGGGTAATAAAAGTGGACAAGACATCCAAGTCGTGTCAGTAATGGAATACGATGCTTTAATTGTCTTTACGTTCAGAGACCTCTATTGGTTCTTATATGAAAAGAAAATATCTAATATTAAAATATTTGGACGAGAACAAAAAAAAACGTTTAACATGAATGAGATAAAATTAGTTGGACTTACATTTTGTGTTTGACAAATAAATATAAAATTTCTGAATCTGAATTTCTGAACAGAGCACCAAGAGATTACATATATAATAAGGACGAAATCTTAGGACGCGAATCGATACAAAATTTATAACAATGAAAATATTAAATATAAACATATTGCCAAGCGTAATAAAAGCACTCATTTCGTTAACCTCATCTGCGGAGTCATTAGTTGTTGAGATAAGGGAGGGTCGGAGGGACGCGTCCTGCACGAGTGCCCTCTCAGTTAGGTGTCGCTGTAAATAATGGAGCAAGGGAGATAAATCTAGCTACACTCGTATTTATTAGCCCTTCGGAAGAATAAAAACACATTTCAATTAACAATTTCTGTTTTATAAATAGAAATATTTTTTAATACAAAAGCTACGTAAATTAATACACTAATACTGAGAATATGGAATTTTAAAAAATTCTTGTGAAGTTAGAAGATCAAAATGATCGATGTTTTCTTCATGTCATTCTTTTTTCGTCTTGTCAAACTTTTAAGAAAAAATAAATATGGTTGAAATAATTAAAAAAAATAAAATTATTACGAATTGAAGTTTAAAAAAAATAAATGAAACGAAATGAAATTACACGGAATCTCGGATACTGAACAAGTTGTATTACAAAAGGCAGGTAAACATTTCTTTTTCATTTGCGAGCGAAACTTTTTCATCGGGCAAAAAGAAACAAACGCGGAACGAAAAGGAAAATTCAATTTAAATTGTTCTTATAAAGTTATAATTTTTACTAAGATCTTAAAGAAACTAAACATGAAATAAAATAAAATAAAAACTTAAAAATTGTCTATGAACTGAGCATTATTATTAAAACATACACTATGTTTTTTTTTCTTTTTAACCGACTTCAAACAGGAGAAGGTTGTCAATTAGTCTGTTTGTTTTTTCCTTTTTTTTTTACACGTGTTACAGAACTCCCCTAGTGCTCCAAATTTTATATTCTTTTAATCGAAAGGTAGTGCAGGTACCATTCTTTAAGTTAAAATCTATTAAGTATTTTTTTTATATAAAACCATGTTATCTTTGTTATTCAGTGCTATGTACTGCAACAGATGTTTTGGAGGGCGTCAGTGAAACGTCAACTGCGTATATTTTTTTATCTAAAGCACTTCATACTTCATACTATTATGAATACGAAACTTTTGATGGTTTTCTGTTATTATATATGTTCATAAAGCCATAACAGATAGCTTTAAAATTTGCCACAATTGTTGAACATAATCTGGAGAATGCTATTACTGAGTTACTTTAATTAAGTTCAAACGAAATTGTAGGCAAAAGTTAGTATTACAATAGCATAAAGTGCGACACCATAACTTGAGTAAAAGTTTTCTTATGTGGCTTACAAAAACTTTATATTCCAATAATTTGTTGCTAACCAAAAATTTATTCCCTAGTAGTATGCTAGTTTTTACTTTAGACTAGTTTTACGCGGAATTTAATCAAATTACCTCTTCTAAAGATACATAACACAACATCCGTCCATCTAATCTTTACAGTTATATTAGTAATAAGTAAGATTGTTTAGAAACTTCTTGAATAAAACTTTAACTTAGTCAATACATGAAGTAGACTTGACTCTACACAGGGAGCCAGTTATTCAGGAGCTGGTCTTAACACACGACACTATGTCCTCGGTCTAACACTATAAACAACTGACTGCTCGAAAAATTATACTCAACTGAATAAAAAAGTATTTATTTATAAATACGTTTGTAATTATAACTAAATTGAGAACAAATTAATTTCAAATAAACTAGATTGAGTCGAATAGATAATGATACCTAGTTTAAAAAAAAAACTATTTCACTGGCAAGAAATAAAATAACTAAAAACCGACATTTAAAATATGTTTAATTTTACCTTCCCGTTATAATAACTAAACTTTAAAACTCTTACTTCCATTCAATATTCTAGGTTCGCTAAATAAAACCTTATTTTTTTTTAATCTATCAAGAAAAAGTTTTATAATTTTAAATAATCACTCGTAACACAAAATATTTTACACAACAACACTATTATATTGTTCAAATAATTAAAATATTATCTGTACACTTTTTTATTTTCCCGCCTACGCACAACGCAGTGACGTTCGTGTGAGCTTCATAAGCTCCGACTGACTACTGAGCCACGGTAGCCTCCGCCCCGCCATCTGACGGGATTTCGCCAATCGCATACGTCGAATGAAAAAGAGATAAGCGTTCGCCTCCTACGACTTTAAATAGTTGGCAATATCCTAGCTTATAAACGTCAAATGACATCGGAAATGCGTAAAGAAGGATGAACGCGTATAAAATGAGGTAGTAAATATAAAATAGATGGTTAACACTATCTGATTTATTTGTATCCGATGGTTTACATATATGAAATATATTTGTGCGTGTCATGTATGATACAAACAATGTAAAAATTATGCACAACATATAACAGAATCGCTAATAACCTAATGGTTAAGGGTACGGACTACCGATCTAGTGGTCGCGGGTTCAAATCCCGCAATTCGACTATTGTTAACCATTTCCTAACGCAAGCTTTATCAAGCTCACGAGGAAAAGTTACATTAAATATTAGTAAATTAAGAAAAATTTGCTAAAACTTATTTAAAAATAAATAGATCTTTCGTCATCATCATCAGCCGTTGTCTGCCCATTGCTTCACATAAGCCTTTCCCAATGCCTTGCACAGGTCATCAGCTTTCCGCCTTATAATGATAATGAAAAAAATATATTAAAAGACTTTAGGAAATAGATTATTTGCAGTTGAATGAGTATTTTTGTTGAATTATTTACAAATTACTTTTTTTTCGTTTTTTCATGTAATTCGAAATAAATGTAGAAAATAAGAAGGAAACGAACAGCATATTTGTGTGGACGGCGCCGGGTCGGCCGGATTTTAATCAAGCCCGGATAATACCACAACGACTCCACAAAATATTATAATTTTATGCGAACTAGTGCTGCTCATTGTTCGAATTTCGAATGTAATAGAAGCGCCAATAGGCTAATGGTAAAAGGTTAGGACTGTCGATCAAGCGGTCGTGTGTTCGAATCCCGCCGTTCGACTATTGTCGTGAGCCATATCTTAACACAAGCTTTTTCAAGTTTACCAGGAATGGACACAAGAAATATTAGGGGATTAACAAACATCTACTAATATTTTTATTAAAAAAAATATATATATCATCAATTTTTCTTTTCTGATTTAATAGCTTTATGGTCTTTTCCATATTATATTACTATATTTAACTGTGTCAATTTTTTAAAAAGAGTTTGAAGTGAAATATTTTCGATACACTAGTAAGTAGAAGTTCGAAGTCTAAGATTAAAGGAAATTTAGTATTATTTTTCATCAAAGAAACAATCAAATCATCATCACGGGTGATAGCTGAAGCCGTTTCATTTGCCATAACTTTAGAACCGTGGAATTAAAAGAAAAAAAAAAACCGAAAACAAACTATTTTTCCACCACAGATATTCCTGTTACGAAAAAATACTATATGGGAAAACAAGTCTGGAAACGCACGGGAAATGTCAATAACAGCGAGATACAGAGAATATCGATAGTAAATATTTGGCATCGTTTATTAAAATACACATATGTATCAAAAGTTTGCGCTCTCGGGATAAAAACAGACTTTTCTATTTATAAGCGAAGGAATCAAACGAGCGGAGAGATCACGAGGTGATCATCGACGCCCATGGACTTCCACATTACCCAAGGAATCATAGATACGTTGCCGGTCTTTAAGAAAGAGATACGCTTCTTGAAGGAACTTAAGTCATACTGGCTTGGCAGTACCGCCGAAAACAGACCGTTCTACCGGCAAGAAGTTTCGCGAAAAAGTTAAAATAAAATAAAATATTTTAACATTGTCTTAAAGATAAACCTCTGAATACTTTATAAGTATTTTTGTAACTGATAGACTTAGTAATAAATCATAATACACGACGAGTACGTATGTCTATTGCAATTTTAATGAAAACATACCTAAACCCTAACAGATACAGCCTGCGACAGCTTCTCAATGTAACCGGAAATTAGGAACACATACGATCCATCTTTCAATCAAATTGGTTCTGCAATATACGATATTGCTGTACACATATATATGCCTGTTACATAACATACAAGGCATATGCCTATATCTATAATCCATACCTATATGTCGGGATATCGGTGCTTAAATCATGTATGTAACACGTATATCAAAGTAAAATTCATTTCCAGTTATTAGTTAAATATACTGTAAGAATAAAATCAATCAGAAAACACTGTTATAATACTACAGTACTCAGTCATTGGTTACTTAAACATCCGCTTAGTGTAGATATTTTATTCTAAAAATATTAACTAAAGGAATTCTTTTATGACGACTCAACGGCTCTATAGGTAGTTAATCACTTTTTAACACGTTCGCTGCGAAACGCGGTCTAAATCATCCCTAATTCAATTTCCCTGTGGTGCGGCAAGGAAAAAACGATTGTTGTGGAAAAACACTGTGGTGCGAAGGGCGTAACTTTGTTAAAGGAGATGGGGTCTAATGGACCGCGTGTCGCACTAACGTCTAACCGCGGTGCGGGTCGATAACACCTCTTACCGAAGGGAAGGAAAGTACGCAAAAATTGGTGCCGCAGAGAAAGTGTTAAAATATAGACGAATTGTCTAAATCTATAGTTATTGATACGTCGAAATAATCTATTTTAAAATGTATTGTTTCTACGTAAGTAATTACGAAGCAAAATTAAAATCTCCTCTGTAAAATAAACGTAAACTTTTAACGTGAATTGCTTAAAAACGTCCGCGAATTCGTTTCGAAATAGAACGAATACGTGAGTTGAATAACAATGCATTAACTCACCGTTACTTGAATATAAACATGCGTTTACGTCGACATAATAGTGACAAGTAATTGAAAATGAATAAAGTTAAATAATGATTTATTTAAACCAAAAAAATTACAATGTTTGTTCAGTTTTTGTGGCTTTCATTTAGGTAACTATTAGGTACTTGTGGTTCCATCTATTTACAACTCTACAAGCCCGCTCTTCTATGTATTTACAACTACCGTTAATCAATTATATGAAATAATTATTTTGTACTTATATGTAAATACGTTTTACTACGTTTTTGAGTATAAACTAACAGTACTAAGTAAATTATCTTAACAAACACATTTTGTCATAATATTATAAAGCTGAAGACTTCGTTTTTTGTAGGGTTTGAGTAATTTTTTTGTGCTGGATAGTCAATTTAACGAGCAAGATTTAAAGGCTATATAATGTTATGTTAAGATAATTAAGAACGGAGTATTTGAATTAAAAGTTAAACAAAACTTCCACGTGAATGAAATCACATATACAGTTAGTTTACTATAAAACCAGTCTTAAAACAGATGTAGTGGAAACTTTGTACCACTTCGAAAGGAAATAGAGCGAATTGATTATAGCAAATTTGACATATTTAAAGTGTGGAGACGGAGTGCATGAAAACAAAAAAAAATAATCATGAATCATGTTTGAATTTCGAACATTGAACTACATCTAGTACGTATCAGTCGAAGTTCAATCGTAGCAACAGGCTATAGCGACACGGACGCCGCGCCCCCGCCCCGGCGGAAATTGAAACAACTCCCTCGCATTACAACTAGTTGCCGACTTTCGTTCGCAATAAACACTGATTTAAATGCCTACGTACTTACGTAGCGACAAGTTCTGCAATTACGTTAGAAGTATTTAGTTGCTACGAATTTGCTACGCCGTAGGTAACTTCACGCTGAACGGAAGAGATCCAAGATTATTATTTAAAAAAAAACATGTCGATTTAAATATTTAATTCTAAAATGCAGAAATAATAATAATAGATATCTCCGTTTATACCAAATGAAAAATTAAATCGTGAAAAATTGTTTCCCGTGTGAACATAATCGCCATCTACAATCAAATAGCTGAAACTGCCATCTGGCGGCGCAGTTAGATACCATTGATTATTCTTTTACGGCTCTATCGCGGAATGACAAAAGCATTTCGTGAAGTATTGCAGTAAAGTATCCCATTATATCTTTTACAAATCTTCTTTTATATATAAATTGTTCAAACTGTTTATGTTGATATGGAAGTTTCAATTGTTGACAATAGTCCAACGAAGCTCGTAAAGCTTTGAACTTTACATAATTTCTCCGAACTATTAAACTAGCTGTTCAAATGGGAATATACCCATTTCAAAGTCATGTTAGAGGATTGCTAAAGAGATGTGATTTAAAATCTGATTCCGAGGTAAAAGATATGCGAACACAATCTTTACGTAAAATAGAGCTTTCCACGAATTTAGCATCGGAGCCCCTATTGATCGCTTCGCCATTACGGCGGAAAGAGACAGCCTGTCCCCCGCTCGTATTAGAAAGGGACGAATGCATATCCCGAAGGATCTTCCTCCCGAAGGCTATACCGAGGTATACGACTGCGAAGCTCTCGAGGACTCAAGAGAATTTACTCAGGAAAACGGTTTTGATATTACAAAATAACTATGCACTAGGTCTCCATATGAAACTGGTAGATATTTCGAAACGACAAGGAGAGATTATGGTTGAACATTACAAATCAAAGTAAAAAAATATATAGAACTGTGGATTCTCGCTTCCGAAACATTTGTATAAAAACTTATTGGTCCCTCAACTTCGTTATAAAGCAGAAGTAAAAATATTTTTTTGTTTCAAGTAGACAATGAAAAAGATCACTATTGTACCACCAACTATAAGCGCCAATAGCCCAATGGTTAATGGTACGGTCTACCGATCTAGCGGTCATAGGTTCCAATTTCGCCATTAGACTATATATAGTCGTGTACCATATCCTATCACAGGCTTTTTCAAGCTTACAAGGAATGGTTACAAGAAATATTAGTAAAGTAACAAAAATGTACTGATATTTAAAAAAAAAAACTGTATACATTATGTCAGTTTAGTGAAAACATAAAAAGCTAGGGGTAAAGATTAGATCAACACAATAGAGACATAACATGGGATAAGATGACTCTAACATAACTCTGTACAAAAGTTTCGTCCGTAAATGTACGATAACTGGCTGACGTAAATTTTTACCGTGGGCTCCGAAAATACCAGCAAAATGTCTCTGTTGTTGGATAATTTATTTAACAACAAGAGTTGGTCCTTCTGGACTACAGATCTCTATGCCTGAGAAAAGAAAGATCAATTGGCAAGGAGCAAGTCGAGTGTTAGGTGAATAGTTGATATGAAAGAATTTTGACGGTGAAAGGAATAAAAAGGATTAAGTTATAGGAACTTAAACTGTTTCTAATCTTTATACCATACATAAGCTAAATTATTTTTTTACATCTGTTACGTGTGAGGGCAAACGGCCGTAACCTTCATGGATACAAGATTTTCCATCTTGTGATAAATGAGTACATCATTTAATATTCCATTCTCGAGCACCTAGAACTTGTTTTGGGCCACTTAAGTAGATGCACGCCGAGATCTTAATGGCCGCTTTTAGCGAAGGGCCTGTTGGGAGGTGGGAGGGAGGTTTTATCATGAAAGTGTTCAAATTACTTTCGACCGATTTGAAACTGAGCCTAATGTTATTGCAAACTTGTATAGAATTATGCAATGTTCTTATAAATTAGATCGCTTTCCAATCGTATGATCTTGATGACCCCTGCGCCATTTATCCGGCCCCCTTGTAACATGAAACTGTGTTCACGGTCACTTGCGACCGCGCACGGTTTAAATGTGGGTTTCGACTCACGTGACTTGTATTGACACATATCGTCGTCCCTGTCTTTTCAACAAGAAGGAAAGAGACAACAATATAAATGAACACACGTGTCAGTGCAATGGAGTTAGTGGGTAAACGTAACATTGACTTTTTTAAACAGGAGGAAATGTATCTCGCAATCGGATATTCAATGACAGAACGGGAATCTATTATCTCGTAAGATGCAAATAAAATAGATTATAGACGTGTTTCCGAAGACTCCAGTTTAACCGTATTTATTGTACGACAAATGACAGTTAATAAATAACCAGTCGAAATAATTAAAAATAAAATACATAAAGTGTTAAATGTTATCGTAAAAAGGCGTCAAATTACATTTTACTTAATTTTGAACTTTAAAATCTAGACAAAAAGTCTGGTGTACACACACAAGGGTCACGTCGTCAACATTTTACGATGTCCATAAAAAAGGAAGCTCTTAACAACAAATGAAAATCAACTTACCGCTTGTAACTTGAAGAGTAGTAGCGAAAAGGCATAATAGGGACAGCGACAGGCATCCTAGCGAGTTGAGCCAATGTGCCGCGGCCATACTGCATCCTGTTACCAAACACAACATTGCTATAGTCTTGGTATACGTTGGGAACTAGTGAACTCTCTGTTGTTGGAAATATCATGAAACAGCGCCATCTCACGGGTGGTGTAGGAACTGTGCATTTTTTACGCAATTCGTCGAGCTTCGTCGTTCTGTTACTAGATGGCGTTGTAAAATTAAAAAATATGCAACCGACAAAATCGTCAAACGAATCGAATAAAATAATTGTTTTATTATTTTTTTTAAAGCGATAACTAACGAGTACGTATGAATAATTTAAGTTTCCAACTTTCAATTTTTTTTATTACGTACCATATCGTCAGTCTGTATTTGCGCCGCGGTCGTATGCCCCTTCTCTAATCACCTGTAACAAACAAAATCACTTCATTTCTCAATTATAAAGAAACAAAAGAGCGTTTGTCAAATTACACGTCACAACTATTCATTAATATTGTAAATTTTATAAACAAATCACAAAGTCGTTAAACAACAATGAAATCGAAATCTGGTCTACATTACACCCTGTATTATAAAATCCTTGCATTTAAAGGTTATTGACCTTTTGACCTATACATCGCACTCCAGTTTAGAACACAGATCCAATGCTACAAGAATAATCAGCAGAACTAGTAAATCGATGAAAGAGCTAAAGATAAAGACCAATGCCTGGCTAGTAGGTGACATGTATGACTGCATAAATACAACATTAGCGCCAGACGTGGAAATGAGGAAACTATGGTCACGACTACCTACTACATAATTATAACACATGAACAAGTGTAATTCTATAAACATTATACCTCAGAATCTCAGTAAAGTCAATTTCTAATAATAGCCGCATCCTTCTATAACAAACTGCTTTTTTAAAAGAGAAGGGGTCAAACGAGCGCTGGGATCCCAAGGCGATCATAGACACCCAGACATCTGCAATACCAGAAGTACCATAGATGAATTGCCGGCCTTCATTTTAATATCATGAACCCTGTAAATTTGCAGTCATTATACAATATTACCAAGGTAACGTAAATATTGTCATTTTAAATATACACTAGGAGAATAAAGTGGTATTCCAATAAATTACAGTCGTTTGAATGTTTCGTCACAATTTAAATGACGCGGAAACCATAAAGAATAGGGCGCAGCTTGTAATTGTGTTTATGAAAAAAAAATCGTTCAGTGCATGGCCAAATGATTTATACTGTCATCTCACCCTATAACCTTCTGCTACCTAATTGGTTACTTGGAAGATGCGAATTCTCGTTGCAAGGAACAAGGCAATGTTTCATTAAGTAGTACACCGCAGACCTTACATGTGTCAGTTTCCACAAGACGATAAAATGTTTGTTCAGTAAAGCCTCGTTTGAAAATCCATTCGGTGAACGTCCCGACCCCGTTTCGATCAAGCATGCATAAAACATTTATTATCAACCCTTACATCGTATATCGCAATTTAAAAAGCTTTCGCTTATTTCTAATAACGTTTTATGAATAATAAAAATATTGAAGACTGACAGAATTATCAATAGAAGTGTAAAAATTCAAGATACTGTAACACTATACTACTTAACTCACATGTAAATTGGTGTCGGTACCGACTAATTTCGAGCCCATCGGGGATTCTTATTCAGAGAGAGCGACGGGCCGCGAATGCGATATAGTACCAATCCCACTTACCCCGAAGAAGAGCCCACATTGGGCTCGAAACTAGTCGGTACCGACACCGATTTACACGTGAGTTAAGCCTTTTTTACAAGTAGTATAGTGAAATGTCTCACGAAAGTATTATTCAGAACTATATCAATAACTATTGTTGCTGAATTCTAATTCTTAGTTGTCTATGTGTTCTTTCTATGTTCTGTGTCTATGCCAATTTTTATGGAGGTCTGTTAAGCCGTTCTGTAGATGTATAAATTTTAACAACCAGGGTAAAGAAAACAAAAATATATAGATTAAAAAATCAAAACTAAAATCAGCCAGTAATAGCATCATTAAAAATAAATCTTGAAGCAATTATGACTAACGCAGTAAAGTAAAAGGTCTATAGAAAAGAAAGAATGTTGACCGTTGTACTAAGCGGTGGGGCTATGATTATCCAGGGCTGCGCGAGACGCTCCTTCATTATGGAAACAATGAGAGCGCAATTCCCTAGGGTTGCCAGTGTAAATAACCGGATCTTGCCGACCACTTTGCCGTTTAACAACTGGTTAAATAGCTATAGTTTTAGATCTAATAATATTAAGATTTAAAAATGGTAGTATTAAAAAAATAAAGATTGCATTGTGTTTTATAAAAAACGCTGTACTTACAATCTGTATAAATCATGATTACGTGACATTTAGGATAGTTTTTACTTTTTGAAGCATACAGCATAATCGGAAATGTTGCTAGTAATGTTGCCAGCCCTCTGGTGCGCTGTTACCGAATAATTAAAACGAAGCAAGCAAACGTTGATTAAGCATTCCCCGATGTTAATTGCACTAGTAAAATGCTTTACAATTTTACCAGCTAACTGAATTTAAATCGCAACCAAGACATGGCGGTTGTATTATTGTCATTTTTTTAATTACTCTATTATAACCTAACATTAATTGTATAATAATTAATCGATCGTTTCTCTTGAATATTTTATGAATTATAGTTATTTAATATGACATGTAACTAATATACTTTGTTGTATTATATTTTGAGATACAGATTATGTCTATGATAACTGCAAAATTAAAAAAAAGAACTAAATAAACTATACGCTATTCCAGCCAGTAACCTGTGCCAAATTTTATCCATATCTCTAACAGTTATGCAGTTACCTGGTAAAAGTATTAATAAAAACACTATTAAAAAATACATACTATTATTATCTAAAATAATAATATATATCTAAAATTTCGCATGTACGTTTCCATTATTTCTTGATATCCAGCAAAGTTACTGGACACAATTAGGCGGGATACGACGGAAGTTATGGCAATGTGACTGATAAATAATTCAAACTGGCAACTCCACCGCATCGCTACAACATTCACCTAACCCGGTAACGCTGCGCGGGATATTTCAGAATAATAACAGTGGCACGAAAATCGGTGTTGTCGGTAAGATTAACTTATTTAACGGATTGTTCTACTAATGAATTTAACATACATTTAAAAAGACAATACGCAAATTGAGAGATAAGATCATAAGTCAAAAGTAAAAATTTTGGTGAAAATTTGACACAAACAGATTACTGTCTGGAATAGATCTTAGATTTTCTAGGCTTTTTTTAATACCGCACGACCGTAATTTAGGACAAAAGTCATTCCTTTTTTTAAATAAACATTGCTAAAATCATTTACTTTTCGTTTTTTTTTTTTTTAATTACATAAAACATCACAAACTAAAATGATGTTAATTCACCGTTTGCGTGGCCAGTTAATAAGTCGTTCCCGTACAAGTTGACTTTATGTAGAAATGTTTAATGAAAGCTGAGCGCTCACCGCTCCGGAATTTAATTAACAACATTCCACCGGCGCGCGCTTCTATCAATCATCTGTATAAAATCCGATTTAAATGTTTTTTCTTTCTTTATCTGTGTGACGTTGACGATTGCGAGCGGTCTGAGCAATTATCCACGTGTCCAGGTTCCATCTCGGTCATGTACGTTTTTCATGTGTGTTTCAATTTTTAAATTTCATATGTACATCAAACGTTCTTACGCCGTAGGAAAGAATCGTGATGCCTGCATATATCTGTGAAGAAATTTAAAGACGTGTGCGGAGTCTACCAACCTACACCCGGCCAATCTAATCCCTCTTCATAGGGTAAGCTCCAAGCTTATCATACATAGTGAGCAGATGATTATAAAGCAATCATCAGTAGACTGTTTACAGGAGAAATAGAAGGAAGCGTAAAGAATGAAGTTAAAGTGAGGGACGAGAGACAGAAAGAGATTTACTAAATCAATGTACATTGCATGTCTTTTGAAGCATCATCATTCTGCACTTTACCCTGTGTAGTGTGTGGGCATAGCAGATACTAGTACTACTATCAGCCGTCACATCTCAATTCACGACGATTCATTTGACGATTGAATAATTAAAAAAATGAAAAGCCTCTTTCATAAGGAAGTTATATTTAATCGCATATCAGTCCAGTTGTCGATACCGGTCACGTGAATAAAATAAGATAAGCCATTTATTTTAGTAAGCATCATATACATCGTTCATCTCTATAATCCTCTTATCAAAATTCTCTGACAAAATATAAATTCACATGAAAAATTCGTTCAACTTAATCCTGCCGGAACGTGTACCGACGAGGGGCGAAAACAATTTTAACAAACACCAAATACGTGCTGAGGATGTTTTTACAAGACATGTCACTACATGTACGGAGAACAGAGAATAAATAACACAACAATTTATCTGGATACGAATTATCTAATCGATTATTTAATCGAATCGAAAACATTACATGAGCAAGGTAGGCGAGTGAAATCGTCACGCACTATTACTTCGGTATATCAAAAAGCGATGTATGACCGTGGTTACTCTTGGAGTACCATATGCAATGAACCATTTTTTATCATATCTCATTCCTTTCAATATTTTCTATTAACTTTATCAGCAGCACACTACTACATTTAATAGTGTGAGGCGCATTGTTAATTTCAAAATTAGTTGACGCCTATTTCGCTTTCCCTTTCCACGTTTTTTCTATAAAAAATGTATGGGAAGTGGATTTGGCGGAAGAGAGACGTGCAGGAAAGAGAAATAACCTCTACCCATACGTCCTTTTCTCTTAAGATTAAAGTTCCGATGTCTATGGATAGAGGACACTTCGCTATTTAAGCGAATTCAGTCCGTGCGCTTTCTCAGCTTTCATTATAAAAATAATCTGTTGTTATTTTGTTTTCATAATAAATGATAATTTAACCAAAATAAAAACACTTGTACTGTAGCGCACTCGTCGAACGAACCGTGGGTCGCCGGCAGTGGGCCAGGAGGGATACGAGAGCTCTCCGCGTCCCGACAAAAGGCTTTCACTGCGTGCACAAGTGTACATTTTTCTTCAATTCCTTCACGAATGCTTTGTTTCACCGCCGGCACGCAATTTAACAATAATTACTGCGAGTTGTTTTAATTTTAACACCGCAACATTTGGACCGACACTTTTTTTTCCAATTACATAAAACTTAACATTTAATGCCTACACAGTTAACACGTTCGCTGCGGCACCAATTTTTGCGTACTTTCCATCTCCCAGTACGAGGCGTTATCGACCCACTCCGCGATTAGGCGTTAGTGCCACAAGTGGTCCATTAGACCCTTAGTAAATTAGTAAGTCCTCTAATAAAGTTATGCCCTTCGCAGCACAGAGAAGCACATGTTTTTCCTTGCCGCACCACAGGGAAGCTGCATTAGGGATGATTTAGACCTCGTTTCGCAGCGAAAGTGTTAAAAACATATCTCTCATCACATCATCTATAATAACTTCGTCAAATATCACGAAAAAATGAACCTCTACTTGCGTAGGCCAGCTTTTTCGATACAAAGAACCAGTGTTACTCAAATTACAAGCTTTCAAACAAACTAACCTACAAGCTATCAAACTGGACTTCCAAAGTTCTGGTACTGAACATGCAAAGATTTTGTAAAAAGGCTACGTCGTTATAGTATTTACAAACATTACCAAAACAATTGTTCATTATAAGTTATCGTAATATTTACATCCCCGTCGCGTTGTAAAACGCGACGGGGATGTAAATTTCAGTACCAGTGTCCGACGGTGGAATCCTAATGTATCGTAAACATCGTCTATTCATTTAAAATGTTTCAAAGTTTTTTCCAATCAGTTTGGCACAAGGCACGCTGGTCTGCTTGGCGCGGGGTGCAGCATGCTTGCGGTCACCGCTGCCAAATGTCAGCCAAGCTGTTAGCGACACTGCACCTAACCGTGGGATTCCACTACCGGAACTACGTCACAAAGTAATATGAGTTAATAATATGCTTTTTGATGTAATTTTAGTTTATTTAATAGAAATATTGGTATCGTATTTTCATGATTATAAATACATCGATGCAATTGTTTATCATATCATCTGTACCTGTCAAATTTTACGTTCGTATTTTTATTTATTTTAAAAAGTTACATAGTTTTCTCTTCAAATAGGTATGAACCTAGTTCAACAGTGTTTTGTTTAGTTTTTATGTTTAACATATGATTATTGCATTAACGTTTTTTTCTTATACTACTTATAAAAACGGCTTAACACACGTGTAAATCAGTACCAGTACCGTTAGCGACGAACCGAGAACGCGCTATAGTACCAATCCCATTCACCCCGACGAAGAGCTCCCGATGGGCTCGAAACTAGTCGGTACCGACACCGATTGACACGTGAGTTAAGCCGTTTTATAAGTAGTATAGTGAAATGTCTGGCTAAAGTTTTAATAATTAAAGTTTTTTTTACTCAAATTACAATTTCCGTTAAACACTTAACTACAGTCTCTGCATTATCTATTGTATCAAATGGTTTAATATTTGATAAAACAATAAAAAAATGTTGAATACATTTGTACCGAAGCGCTCAGTTACATAAGTTTCGTGTACGCAATATTTATTAACACTAACCTACTTTTTCGTTTTCGAATTGGCCGTAAAAGTGAGGGAGTGGAGAGCTTTTAACGCGGGCCCGTACACTTCGGGTCACGAAAAACTGACGGCCAGTTCCATTTAAATGCTAATGCACTCAAACGGAAGAAAGTGGCTTGTAAATAAATATAAGCCGACGCAAGGAACTGAGATTTTTATAAAGATATGAAACAGGGACTTTACTTATGACAAAAAAAAACATATTGTTTAAATTGTTTGAAACGTGCAGAAAGAAAATGGGTATTTTATTTCAAAATGTGATAATTAAGCTTTTAAAATTCTAGAATTCGAAATTAATTTAAAGTATAATAATTTATCATTACTATAACATACTTTGACAGACAATATCTCTTTAAAATACCGAAGAAGACATTGGGTAAGGCTGGGGTAAGGTTGTTCAGCGGTGGGCATACTAAGCTGAAGATGATGGTATCCTTAAAATAATTCATCCATTTGTTTAAATGAATACACTTGTTAATACATGGCTTCATTAAATTAATGTTTCAGATACAAAATAGTTATTTAGAATAGAGATATCAATGTTTATTGAAAAGCGACAGGCGAAATATGCTGTATGTTCACAACTAGGCAAAATGATATAGTCAAAAGTGAAAAATTACCGTATCAAAGACTTTGGTTCACAATATGTCGGACCAAGAAGAATTGGTATTAAAAAACAAAATAAATGTTGTTTGAATTCCTAGGATTCCTTTCAATGTATCAATTCTTAGTCAGTGGTTAGTTGTAAATATGTTTAGTATAGTAAGTAATGTAAGTGCATCAATAATGCTTCAAGACATGGAGGAAAAGGGACGGCGAAGGACGGCTGCCTCTGCATTTGCGCAGATGCTCAGTTTTAACTTTGTCCCGTACAGCTGATAGATTGTTGTCTTATAATGTTATCGCTAAGCTAGAATTATTTGCACAGCACAGAGTAAATAAACAAAAATGATTAATTAAAACGTAATTTATTTATTTTAGACATAAATTATTGAACTCTGTTTATGAACAAAAAATAAAATTCGTTAATTTAACTTTTTATTTATATTGTCTTTTGATTTAAATTTATTCTAGCTAACTAATGCGAATATTTACTGTGAGAATTCTTCCATAACTTTTTTCATTCTCAATATCTGTAGTTAAAGTGTAACTTTTTAAAATTAAATAAATAAGGTTTCTTATCTGTACAAGGAAGCATGTTTCACACTTCCAATGCAGTGTTTTATCTATTAGAGAGTTGTGTAAAGATCTGATAGTTTATGTAAAGAAAATCAATAACAACTTGATTTCACCTTCCACTCATTCTCTAAACCATTTTATATAATTTTAGACTTTGTTGACGCGTGTTATCAGGCCCGACACTCGCGCCCTCTACAGCGACTTCTTACCACGCCCACACGGACGGAGGCTGCATGGACCACTCTGACATTTAAAGCTTAATGACTGCCTTAATAATTTAAGGTATCGTTACTGTTAATATAACTTACCCCGCGTCAGCGTAGTCCCAATTTGGGCGCCATTTATCGCGAGGTGGAAGCGCGATTTGCCAGGTTGGCACAGCCCTACGTTTGCGGCGGCGGTCGGCGCGCGACTGACGCAAAAATACGCGTGCGTAACAGTATCTGACGCCTGCGCGGGTAGATGCGATTTGTTTTGCACATGGCCTTATCGCACCCTTAGTGGACGAAATGAGATTAAGCTTGAGTATGGATGCGACACTCGCTGCGGGGCATTACAATGAACGTCGGGATCCACAAACATTTCTACCGTTTATTGGCTTATAGTCCGTCGAATTGTGGACCGAGGCTTTATGTAAAATAGACATGAATATAATGTGATAAAGACATTGATGGCAGTTTCATTTACATCTTTTTCTTGGATTTTTAACTTTAGATTATTTAATTAGAGATTTAGGTATTTGTCTATAAATTGTAAAAATGTGTACTATAAACTATCTAACGTTCAATTTTTAAGCTTACAAACAAGTACTTTGCAGTGACTACTTAGTAAGTATGCACCTTGTGGCAATTTCTCGGCACTCGCTCAATACAATCCAAAAGATTATCTGCATCTTTTAAATTCTTACTGATCATCCATCTGCTGGACTTTTGGCATTGCTCCATCAACTACTCGACCAACTGGTCGACAACATGTGTAATTATATATTTCATGAAACTTCGATTTGTTCTCGTATAAACTTTTTATGTTATCTTTAAAAAAAACTCTGGCGACAATTACTTATAAACATTAATGAAAAAGTTTCAAATGAATAAAAGAAAATAAATCTTCTATTATCTACATTTTATCACATACTGGCAATAAACAATGTATGTGTCACCTTTTTATTTAAATATTGCAACATTATTCCAACTCTTTTCGAGAAGCATATAAGTGTGACCAGCGAATTCTTGTGAATTTTGTGTTAAATATACCAAAAAATGTCTACACTCGCCGCACCTTTGTCCGTAGCAGGGACTAGATTCTCTGGAGCACCAGTCAGAACTCAAAATGGTGAGTCTAATAGTTATAAAACTCACATGAGGTAGGACCCGGTAGATCACATGCACTGCCTCATATGGTTTTAAAAGTGGAAATAAATTGCAGAAATAAAAGAATTTTACGATTCTTTTAGTATTATTTTTAACATCATGGCAGAAATAATCTGTGTGTAACTTAATTTTTAACTTATTATGAAGTATATTTTATAAACAATATGAATAACCTCTTTGTTGGAGTATCGCTATACTTTTATCAAATTGTACACATTTTAGTGCACCTAAATACATGAAAATGTTAATAAAGTTCATATATTAATAAACTTCAGTTATAATCTTTCTTATTTATATAAATATCTTAAATACTACAAAACCTGACTCCTATCTCAAACATAAATATTTAAACGTTCTTCAAAGTTGCTCTAACACAAAATTCCATCCTACCAGTGATGGCAGCTGCTGCTATAGCCAACATTGTGAAGAGTTCACTGGGCCCAGTAGGATTAGACAAGATGTTAGTAGATGACATTGGAGATGTAACTGTCACTAATGATGGTGCTACTATTTTGAAGTAAGTAATTATATATATGTATTGTTTTGCATTACTCAAAATAATAATTTTTCAAACATATTGAGGGATTAAAAAAACTAAGGTCGCAAAAGAGCAGTTCATAGAGTAAAAATTTCCAGGATGTTGGAGGTGGAGCACCCAGCGGCAAAAGTGTTGGTGGAACTGGCTCATCTTCAAGATGAGGAGGTGGGAGATGGCACCACCACTGTTGTCATAATTGCTGCTGAACTGCTAAAGGTATGCTTGTTATTTATTCTCATGTTCTCATCATTCTCATCATGTTGTAAAGAAGTTCAATTGTTAATGTTTTATTTCAGAATGCAGATGAATTAGTAAAGAACAAAATCCACCCGACCAGTGTGATCTCCGGCTACAGGCTGGCCTGCAAAGAAGCCGTCAAGTACATCCAGGACAACCTGACTGTCAGTGTAGAGACACTTGGTCGCTCTTCCATTATCAATGTTGCCAAGACCACCATGTCGTCCAAACTTATTGGAGCGTATCCTTTTTAATCTTAATTCAAATTTTATAAGCATGTAGTAGGTATGTGAATGAATAAAAAATGGTGTTACTGTTTTCATTTTATTTTGCTAGATCTTTGCCATATGGCTTTAATAATCTGTAGTAAAAAAAAGGTTTTTATACTTTTTTAGGTCTGAAATGACAAAAGTAATTACTGTTAATATGGAAGCAGAAGTGTCGTATTTCTTTACATTTTATTATTTGTTACTTTGTTCATTATAGTTGAGTACACAGACTCTTGGAAAAACTTGTCTAGAAATAATAGTATTGTTTTGTTATCCAAAATTATTCCTGAACACTTCAAATAGTGATGCAGAATTCTTCTCAGAGATGGTTGTTGATGCGGCACAAGCTATCAAGACAACGGACGCTAAAGGCAATGCTATCTACCCCATCAAAGCTGTGAATATCCTCAAAGCGCATGGCCGGAGCGCGCGGGAGAGTGTACTGGTGAAAGGTTACGCTCTCAATTGCACTGTCGCCTCTCAGGCTATGCCTAAGAAGATTGTGAACGCAAAGATCGCCTGTCTTGACTTCTCATTACAGAAAACTAAGATGAAGCTTGGTGTTCAGGTATGTTTTTATGCTTTTTACTAATGCCAAACTCTAAACACATTTCATAACAGTTTTTTTTGTATAAAATTATACTTGCCAGGCAAATGAACTTCGGTTAGGTATTATCGTATTATTTTCTGTTGATAGAGTTTTATATGAACAATTTTAAAAGAGAAAATGGCCACGCTGATCTTGTGATAATTTCACATTACCATGTTTTTTTTTTAACCCATTTATGAATAAAAATATGTATGATGCCAACCACAAACAATCATTTCCTCAGGTGCTAGTCACTGACCCCGAGAAGCTAGACGCGATCCGAGCGCGTGAGTTAGATATCACCAAGGAGCGTCTAAACAAGATCCTGAGCACGGGCGTCAACGTCATCCTGTGCACCGGCGGCATTGACGACCTGTGCCTCAAGTACTTCGTGGAGGCCGGCGCTATGGGAGTGAGGCGCTGCAAGAAGTCTGACCTGAAGAGGATCGCTAAAGCCACCGGCGCGGCCTATCTTACTTCGTTAACTAATATGGAAGGTAAGAAAGAAGAATTTTGTACTATATACATGTAACTTTGGTTATGCTGTTTGAATGTTCGCCCTTCGGATTATTTAGCCAAATCGTTTGTTTAGAATTAAACGGTTCTATGGAAAAATAACTGTCATTAGACAGATTGTTCCAACAGGAAACATCAAAAAATTTTTCTTTCCAAATATATATTTTTTTTAATGTTCAATGTTATTAAGGCTAAACTAGGTTTACATTATTTTGTTATATTTTATGTTTTGATGACACTAATTTTAATAAATGTTTTCCAGGTGAAGAAGTATTTGAGGCAAGCATGATCGGTGAAGCTGCGGAAGTTGTACAGGAAGAAATCTGCGATGACCAGCTTATACTTATCAAGGGGTATGTTGAGAATATTAAATCATATGTCATGACAATGTAGGTATTTTTACTTTAGAAACCCACGGTTACAATAAACTAATGCGATTTCAGGCCAGCGGCTCGTACAGCAGCCTCAATAATCCTGCGCGGTCCCACGGACGCGTACTGCGACGAGATGGAGCGGTCCGCACACGACGCGCTGTGCGCGGTGCGGCGCGTGCTGGAGTCGGGCCGCGTGCTGGCCGGCGGCGGCGCGGTAGATGCAGCGCTCTCTATATATCTGGACAACTTCGCTACGACACTTGTGAGTCAAATATTTAATTGTAGATATGACAGTTTATCCCTGCACTCCTGCCTTGACGCAGTACAAGTACGTTTAATTTTAAAATACTAATCTAATGATAACAATACAAATTGAAGATGGTTTCATGGTTAAAGATGTATAAATCATGATAAAAATTTAAATTAAATGAATTAACTATGTACTAACATGTTGCAGAGTTCTCGAGAGCAACTAGCTATTGCGTCCTTCGCGCAGTCGCTGCTGGTCATCCCTAAGACGCTGGCGGTGAACGCAGCGCGCGACGCCACAGACCTCGTCGCCAAGCTTAGGGCGTACCACAACTCCTCGCAGACGAAGGTAGACTTTCATTTGATGACTGAGCATGTTGGAGATCAAATTTCAGCTTTCTTACCCTTCCCACCCTTTTTTATAATTACATTGTAAGAAAAGGGATTGGAGGAGAGGTGGGTTCTTTCCTCTATAATGCGGGTTTTTCGTTTTTTTTTAATCTACACATCTTTTTGTCTTTATAAAAAATTGATAGACATAGACAAATCTTTTTTCTTCCCATCCCATGCCAGTACACTTGTTTATGGAATCGCATATTACAATAAGTTCAATTGTACACAGGTGGAGCATGCAAACTTGAAGTACGTAGGCCTAGACCTCACAGAGGGCACACTCCGTGACAACCTGGCAGCCGGAGTGATTGAGCCAGCTATATCTAAGATCAAATCTCTTAAGTTCGCTACTGAAGCGGCCATTACGATTTTACGTATTGACGACCTGATCAAACTGGACCCCGAACAAAAGGGTAAGAGTTATGAAGACGCTTGCAATGCTGGGGAACTGGATTAAATGGTGACATTTGTGAATTCTGTGTTTGTTCAGAGTGAACTGTTTCATTTAGTGCTTAACGCTTTTCTTACAGTGAGTTTTAGTTCTTTTACATTCTTAAAACACACGCACGTCACAACTTTCATTTATTTTTATATAAAAACATGTTTTTGATAATAAAAACTTCATTAGTCTATGGTTATACTTTATACTTTTGTGACAGAAGGTCAGTCTATGGTTTTAAGGGTCAATTGTATATTTATATTAAAATTATGTGTCTTGTCACTGAAGGCAAATGTAAATTCACTGGTACATTGGTAACCGATTTCCTTCCTCTTCTTACTGTTTGTTAAATATATGTTTGTCAGTTTCTTGATAATGTAAAAGTACTTCAATACCGTGTATTTTCGTTACTGTTAAAAATGATAAAATTAGCATTAACAAAAAAAACATTATCTTACTAATTACTACTATTTAAAGAAATATAACTTCAAAGGAATGTAAGTTCTGTTCTCTAAGCCTAAAATAAATAAATCTTAGTGTTGTGCCTTGAAAAAACTTTATTTTGACAAATGTAGCTATGGATAATATTTGTATATCAATATTACGTTTAGGTTGAAATTTCCTTAGGTCCTATGCAACCCACCAGGGTTTCAAACCAAAATTAAGTTGGGATTATTAGGCCAAAATCAGTAATGGTGGGCCAATGCTGTTTGAAAAAAGATGGAGACATTTATGTTTGTCAACATTACCACAAATTTTTATGAGCCTTCATTCACTGATTTCAGGAAATGATAGAGAAGATTACTAACCTGCTGAAAATATGGACAAATATTAATATAGTTAAGATAAATTAATTACCACCCATTTATACTACATGTTAAAATTCGCGCCATTGTTCTAATGTCCTTTTGTCGTCCAATTCTGTGTTAGTAGTTGTCTCTGGATAGATAAATATCATTTTTCAGAATCAATTCGTGCTATGAGAACAATACAGGCAGTATTTTATTTCATATTAAAAGGTTTAATTTCATAATCAAACTTTGTATTAAAATATATAAGGGCCAATTGTTAAGGAGTAAAATTCCACTAGAAAAGTTATAAATTATTGTAACCTTTCGGTTTCTTTGCTTTTAACATTAATTACTAGATTGTAACTCGCTAGGACGCTGTGCCGTCAATATTGATAATAAAATAAATTTTAATACTAAATTCTGTATTTATTTTTTATCCTATTTAATACAATAACGCCTTACATAAGGTTTCATGAGACTAGGAATTTCGCTACCCCATCCCACTTCATGGCAGGTATTGGTATAAACACAAAACATTATAACTAACGTGTAACTTCTGTTTGTGTTATTTGGTTTTTCGTATCTAAAACAGTTTTTTTTAATCTGAAGTAAAGAGTCATATTGCCAGACAGTAAATAACTATAAATTTTGAATTATGTTGAATTTTATTTAAAAAAAAATAATGACTCGTGTTTTTTCACTAAATAAGATGCATTTATTCCCAAAAAAAATTACAAAACATCAGTCAGTGTAAATATTATCTTTTTTTAATTATCACCACATTTTTAATGCTATTACTCTAGTTATCTACATTTCCGGGCAGAAGTTTCCATAATCAGCCGATAACAAATGTCAAAATATAGGTTTTTGTTATCAACCGTTATGAATTTGCTATTGCGAATTCGGAGTGATAGCAAGTAAGATGATTTTAATGTCAAGTAACAAAATACATTATTTTACTAAACTTAGACCTACAAGGCTGTATAATGCTTTTCTATCCACTGCTGTGTTGCCTAAGGTATGGAAATATTATTATTCCCCTTTCGTATTCTATTTGAATTTTACGTACATATATTTCATACTTTATACAATTTTTCGATAATCATAGTTTGACTATCGCAGCTTATATATTTTTCCAATTTTCTATTACTGCTTAACCGCTAAGTATGAAGGAATTCCAATTTTTGGTATTCGTTTTTTTTTTCTTTGCCGCCAATATTCAAAACCTGTTACGTAAATTAAAAGTTCGCATCTCTACATCTGAAATACTTATAAATTGTTGAGCAGGAACTACACTGCAAACCATTCTTATTTCAGGAGGAAATAGTTAAAGTAGGCAATTATAATATAAATTACGCTCAAGTGGGCAGTGGTCCGCATCATGTGTTTTGTATGCCGGGCGCGATGGGAACAATATGGAATGATTTCAAACCGCAACTGGAAGGATTGAATAAAGAGAAATTCACGATATTAGCATGGGACCCTGTGGGTTATGGGAAGAGCAGACCACCAGAGAAGCAGTTTACACCTGATTTTCATGAGAAAGATGCAGATGTTGCTATGCAGCTTCTTAAGGTTTTAACGAATTTTGTACAGTTGACAAGATTATCTAAATATGTCATTAAAAAAAAACAATTTAAATTATAAAACTGTTTCTATTTATTGTTAGCAACTGAATGTGCCAAAATACTCAATATTGGGATGGAGTGATGGTGGAATAAGTGCTATGATCTTAGCTGCCAAATACCCCACAATGGTAAATAAACTGGTCATATGGGGAGCCAATTCATTCATGTTGCCACATGAGGTTGATACAATAATAAGTGAGTATTGAATAAAAAGCCTAGATATTAGTTGACAAAGGACTCATTGGTATACTTTATATCTATGGATAGTGTTCTCAGAATGGAAATGTAAATGTTATATATCTTAAGAGGTCGTTCTTTTCTTGAATTCTGGTAATGCAACACACAGTTGTTGCTCTGAAAAATTTAAAGCTGTTTTTTGTCACCAGAGATTAGAGATGTCAAAACATGGTCAGCCAAGATGCGTGAAACAATGACAGAAACTTATGGGGAGATGTTTCCGCAGTACTGGGCAAGGTGGGTGGATGCCATGGTGGCTTTAGTGCAATCTCAAGCCGGCAACATTTGCAATGAGATGGTAAAGAGCATCAAGTGCCCTACATTCATACTGCACGGAGGAAAGGATCCCCTAGTTGATGATATCCATGTATCACATCTGCATACACATATAGAAGGATCCAGGTATGTTTTATTTATTTTGGATTACTATTGTGTTTGGGAAACATATGTACATCTCAGCTCAATTAAGCTCTTGACTGGACTGAACCAAAATCTACATGCCCAGGTCTGATCGCTGTCATGTACCTGTGTTTTCCTATTTTCGATTTAAATAAGTACTATGCATACACAAGCATGCATGGATATACATTTATCCATGCTTATGGTAAAGGAAAAGGCACTATGTCCCTCTTTAGGAAACACATGTGAGCTGACCATATTGCATGGTTAATTTTCCTAGTAATGTCACATATATTAACCATGGAAAATTGAATTGAAGTTCATATAATATAAACCAAATATTTAATGAGGTTTTTTATGTTTTTAAAATTAAGTTATTTCCATTTGTATTACTTTCGCGAATCGTGACTTGATATGAAAGTGACAAACTGAGAAGCATTAATTTTAGTTTTTTCTCGTTTTTTTTTTACAGAATCCATTTGTATCCCGACGGCAAACACAATATTCACCTACGTTACGCAGAAGATTTCAACAAGAGGATTCAAGAATTTCTACTGTTACCAAATTGAATACATTACATTGAATTTATTGTAATTTTAAGTGCTTGCGCGAGTTTTTTTTAACTGTAAATGGACTTGTTGCTGTATATGTAATATAAGGATGTAGTTTGATTTCAGTTTGCACTAACCAAACATTCACATAAATGTTTTGTTTCTTTTTACAAAATAAATTTCCACCATAACGACCATAAAGACCGAATTTTAAAATTTCGTTCTAAATTTAATAGCTCAAAGCACTTCTGCGTATTAACTGTGTAACTGATTAATTATAGTTTACATTCATCTGTTTGCGCATTTTTCTTATAAATGTGTGCAAAATGTTCTCATGTATTTATTCATATATATTATTTCAGCAGTGATTATTTTAGAATGGAATTCTGGAACAGAGTATTTAGACAATAAAAATGTGATTGCTTTTGGTATGGGATAAAAAAAAATCAACAAAATTCCCATGTTTTATTTTTCATTTACTTCTTATAAGCATGTTCCATTTTCAGAATAAAACAATTTACATTCGATAACACATAATTTAAGTGAAGTGACTCGTTCATATCGTGCTGTACAAGTCGCAGCTCGCCCGAGGACACCGCGAGCTCGCCGGCGGCGCTTTTGTTCGCTACATTCAATACCTCACTAATCGCGCTACAAATTAACAATTTTAAGGTTAGTTTAAAACAATATATTTCAAATGTATCAACTAGAAATTGTATTGCAAATTGATTGGTATGCTTTTGAAACAACCAATACAATGTAAAGGTCCAACAACAGAGTACATCACGAGTTAATAAATAGCTATTGCACTCTACAAGTTAGTCTGATCAAATCTGAATGATTAGTTGTAAAATGTTCGATAGTGTTAAGGCACACACGAGCTGACGTCCCGCCGATACATGGAAGCACTTTGAAACATCCCGTACAGCAATACCAAAAATACAGCTGTTCATGTTCATAAGTTACGTTTTACAATTATATAAACAAACGCACGTAAGCGACCTAACTCGATAAATACATAAGAAAATATAGTGACGTATTCACTACTTTGCATCATTGTTCTTACCTCATAAATAATTTCTCTAGTTACAAAAATAGTATACAGTGAACGGAGCGCGGGCGCGCTCTAAGCACCATCGCGGCCCAGGCCGTGTCCCGCTGTCCCGTGTCCGCGCGCTACATATATTACAATATAATACGGTTACTCTTACAAATACATAACGATACAATATTACAACATTATCACCGGGATTATTAACAATACGGCTTTAACATTAAAAAAAAATTAAATACGTTACATTCGTTATGTTTACAAAAAAAAAAATCCTAGTGTAATATAGAGAGTCAAAGGCACACACTTTGTAAAAAGATTCCTACAAGTTAGTCTCAGTGTCTCTGTCCGCACTGCGGCGCGGCTCACACGTACACGGGGCCCTGGCTGTCGTCGTCCAGGTTGATCTTGTTCGTGTAGCCGTCGTCGAAGAACCTTCGGAAGGTGAATTCGAAGAAGCCGTGGAAGGTCTTGCCGTTGTCCAGGAGCTCGCTGTCCGACTTGTTGGAGTCGGAACTGCCAGAGTTTCGGAGCTTGTCGGGGTCAATGGGGTCGAAGTTCGAAGTGTCCGTAGGGTACTCGATTCTCGGTATGTAGGGCGCCACTTGCTTCCGTAGCCCCTTCTCGAAGTCGATGCTCTTGAGGAAGGGATGGTGCTTCACCTCGTTGGCGTCCTTCCCGAGCCTCGTGTCCTGATCGGAGCACAGCTGCAGGATGAGGTCTTTGCTTTCCCGCGACAGGTTCGCCGCGTCCGGTATGTGCAGTGTGCTCTCCCAATTTATTACCTGTAAATACACATTTATATATTTTATCAAAGAAACGTAAATCATATTTTAAAGACATATGGTAGGTGAAAAGAATTGCTTGTAACATACCTTTAGCTGCGTCTCAGCCGGAGTAGACGCGAGGAAAGGCGGTGATCCGACAAGCATTTCGTAGAGTATGACGCCGACCGACCACCAGTCGCAGAGCTGCGTGTACCCAGTGCGCTGGAGCACCTCGGGGGCTATGTAGTTTGGTGTGCCGACCAGCGAGTGAGCGAGGCAGCGCTGGTGCTCGCGCTTGCGCCGCCTCTCTAGAGGCTTCAGCTGGTGACATCGACACTCCCCCATCGCGCCCCACTCGCCGTCCACCGGGTCCATTGAATCCTGCCGACCGTGGTCTGGAAAGTACAAGAAATAGGGGATTTTAAAAATATAATTGTATTTTTATTATTATTGTTTACATTATTAGGTTACCTAAAGATAAGCTCACCATTTCTTTGATAGTACTTCGAGTTATGCGTCCACCTGAAGCCCGTGCATAGACCAAAGTCAGTCAATTTTATATGACCGTCTCGATCTATTAAAATATTATCAGGTTTGATGTCCCTGTGGATGAAGCCCATTTTATGGACACTTTCCACCGCACAGGTCAGCTCGGCGATGTAGAACCTCGCCAAGTTTTCTTCAAATATTCCCAACTTTATCAACAAGGACATTAGATCGCCTCCAGGGATGTAGTCCATGACGAAATACAGATTGTCCTTGTCCTGGAAGCTGTAGTACAACTTGACGACCCACTCATTGTCCGCCTCCGCGAGGATGTCCCTCTCGGCCTTAACGTGCGCCACTTGGTTGCGCTTCAGCACATCCGCCTTACGCAGAGTCTTCATGGCATACAGATGACTAGTATCAATCTTCCTCACGAGCGTCACCTCCCCGAACGCGCCCACGCCTATCGGCTTTATCTTCGTGAACATCGACTTGTCCATCTTGGCCCGCTTTAGCCGAATGTAGTTGGACTCCTTCTGGGACAGCATCTTTCGCATTTGGCACTGCGCCTCCGCGCTGAGCCCGATCTTCGTCATCTCTTTTTCCAACTGCATCCGGCGGTACGTTCGCTGCTTGTACGATTTCAGAATGTTTTCGACGTGCTGCTCCATGAAGAACTTAAAAGCTTGAGGAGAGTAATTTCTAACTTTGCAATCCCTTCTTTCGTCCTCCTTTTCTTTGCTGATATGTTTGCGTTCAGGTATGGGCGACTGATGCCTGACCTTGTCACCCGAGCACTTGTCGGAGCTCGAAGGGGCGCTTTCTTTTAATAAATTACAATTTTGGTTGAAACATTTGATTTCCATAGGGACCTGGGAAGTTTCGCCTTTCATATCACAGTTGTTTTGATATTTTTTATGTAAAGGAGAATGATGTGAGTTGACCGTCGTCGTGTTGTCATTCTGGTTACCATATGGTGGCGGAGGTATGGGGTGCATTCCTCTCTGCACGGCCAAAGCCTGCATGGTGATAGCGTAACTTGGAGGTTCAGTGGTGGGGACGGTGGGCGTGGTGGCCGTCGGTATGACGGGCGGGGTGGTGCCGGGCGACGAGGGCTTGGGCGCCAGCGGATAGCTGGGCGGTGTCTGCGTTTGCTGCTTTGTTTCGCGTCGCACCCCACACACAAACAATCGGAGCTCCGGTAGCCCTAGCAGTGAGGGCGTGAACCATTTTGAACACCCCGGACATAGTTTAACATTTAAAGACAATTTATAGTCAATTGTTGTGCTTTAATTGGGGCACCTCGTGAGAACAAGGAATATTAAATTAGTGCTGAAATTATTGTGGAATTTAGATTTGAAAATACGCTTTAAGTGACAATTCTAAGTCTTAATTTAACAAACAATTTCGGGAAGTTAAAAAAGAGAATCGCTAAGAACATAAATCATTTGTAAATGAAGAATATAACTAAATTTAATTACAAGTAGTAAATAATCTAAAAATCTAAAGATAGTATAATTATTCAATCAATAATGGTAACTATAAAAGTTAAATTTAACTTGAAATATTCAAAGTTTTTTTTTTAAATCGTTATCGCGAAGAATTGTTAACAAGCAATCGAAAGTGCGTCCGCAATGAGTGCCCAAATGTTCGATAAAAGCGATAAAAATAATTAATGACAACAACAGATTAGCGGGTGAAGGCACTCGACTGGAGGAGCATTTCAAAAAATAATCTCTGCCTCTCGAACACGACTACCGAAACGCTATTACTTTCGAGTGGGTCACCGCAAACGTTTGTCATTTACACTCTGCGACGCGCTCACTGCAACCTTAACTACCACACAACTTGCGATCTTAGTTATTTTTCAGAGAGAGAGAGAGAGAGAGAGAGAGAGAGTAATAACAACATTGTTTATGAAAATTCGCGATGGCGCGAGATCGAGTTGGTTGGAGACGTTTGTTGTCGGAGGCCAAGATACGCTTCGGATCGCTGCGCCACTCTAGTTAGTTAGTTAGTTATGAAAATGTTTTTAGAACAGAAGAATGACGGATATCAAATATGTCTACACTAAAAAAATAGTTTCAACGAAAAACGTTCCACGTTACTGAAGCTAGATTATATTGATCCAAATTTTTTAATCAGCAATCGTACTTTCATTTTCTAGGTTTACTGTTTAGTTTCAAAGTTGATAATATTTTTTTTTATTCTCGGCAATCATTTAGAAAATATATCGTGAGGAATTAACATGTAAACTTTTTACATATTATATATTTTGTGTAATTCATAATTTTAATGGTAAACATAACTTTAAACTTTCGGCGTGTGACGAAACGTCGGGACGTCAAAACGGGCTAATCGTGGTAAAAATTATTTTTCTTACGAACATCACATTGAATTGTTTACTTTCAACAATAATGTTGTTTTCTTCAAAATGAAGTAACATAAATGACCAAGATAATCTGATCAGGTAGGCAACATGTGTCGGATAAAATTGACATTCGGTACGGACAGTTTAACCAGACTTGTCTTACGGTGCGGCGCGATAACGCTATCAGTCAGTTTAGATAAACATGTGCCGAATATCTCCACCCAAGATAAACTGTGTGGCAATACATAATATATTTGACAAATTTTTATACAGCCCAACGTTAAAGCAAACCATAGACAATTTATAGCATTTAGCTAGTTACTATGCGCATTAGTATCTAACATACATAATGAATACTATAGAAAATATGACATTGGTTACATTAGGTAACCCGACTGAACGCCACAATAATTGCCTTTGAAACCAATACATTACATGTTTGAAAGAACATGTTATTACGTATGAATATTCGGTTCTAATTGTACAGTCAAGTACTTACCGGTAGGTTCGTGTTGGTCTAAAGAAAGCCAGGGCTGATGATGTCTGAGCAGATCATGTGAGTAATGGTGCTGCGGCGGAGCGTAAGGCGGTAGCTCCAGACCGCAGCCGAGCCCCACCGGCGCTGGCGCAGTCTCCAAGCCCTTCGCCTCGTTCAGGCCCAGGATATCAGAGATTTGGAACCCCGGTCGCTGGCCTGGCATCTTCATACTATCCAAAAGTCTGAAACAATGATCAGTTGTGAGTTTTAATTAACTAAAATAAATTCATACCCAAAGTAGAATATGCTAGTAAGCGCTTATGTTTCTTAATCTTTGTCTCACTGATGCGTTTAGTTAAATGATGTTCCAAACCCAAAAAGAATTAAAAGAGTTTATTTTTTTAATAACCAACTGGTACAAAGTTAGGAAAGTTACTAATTTTTTTTACTAAAAATCTTTATTTTGATTTCAAAAGTTTACATAAAGAAAAGATTTCAACGCAGTGCTACGATTGAATTATTTTAGAGCTGTAATATTTAATTTATTTCGTATCTCTCTTAATCAAAAATAAGTGTAAAGCCATGTTTTTAAATAAGTTACTTTTAAGTTAAAAATCTTAAATGTAGTCGCCTCTACCTTTATAAATAGGTATCACAAACTTTAGCTTATTTCGTCCTACACATAACAAAATGCTTGAAAAAAACCTCTATTGTTGCCGTAAGAAGTTAACCATAATATGCTAACATTTACAAGCGTGTCTCAAGGGGCTATGTAATTAAAAGAAAACACAAAATTCCATCATTCGTACGATTCAAGAGCTCTCATAAGTACGTGACTACTATAATAGCGCTGCCGACAAAGCTAGCTCTTAAGTCGATCTGTCTATTAAACATGTCACCGGCAAATTGTATATGACAAATACAGCACGATTGTAATTTGCCTAAACGAAAGATTCCACAAATTTTATATAAATCTGACAAAAAATTTCAAAGGCCAGCTGCGTATTTGTGGTTCCTTTGGTATTGATGTCCGAGATTCGATGATCACCTTGTGATCTCGACGCTCATTTGCCCCTTTGTCTTATAATAATTGAATTCACAAAGTAACGTGTTCACTTACTATTCATGTAATATTACGGAAATTTGAAATAATCCTTTAAACCACACACCCTCAGGTTTAACCTTAGTACTAACTGAAGGTATGTAAGCCTGGTTTTTATACAACTTGCTGTACATTTATGATTTGTCTAGACAAATTACAAACGGGTGGAGAGCACGATGTCCCGGTGACGTATATATGTAACACCTTAGCGTGAAACGTCTGGTACAGTGTCGTACGTGACATCATGAAAGGCGGCACTGCAAAGGCGGCAGGTTGTAAACAGGACGATTATCAGGTTCTCACTAAAAACGCGAGGGATCTCTCCCGTCATAAGTTCGGATTGAACTCAACATAGCAATGACGGATCAATGAATAATCAGTCAACTTTTTTTTTTTAAATACAAGCATTTTTTTTTGTTAATTCACTAATATTTCTTTTACCACTCCAACTAAGATTTAGACTTGTGCTAAAATATGGTCTATGATACTACTCGAATGGCGGGATTCGAGCTCTAGACCACGTGATCGGAAATCCAATAAACCGTTCGACAATTGGCGTTTGAAACTTATAAACAGAATTATATGATTTTATAGAACACCGTATATAGAATAGTAGACATAAATCTTAATACCACAATACTAGTTATGAACTAGTACCTTTTACTATATTTATCATTTGTCAACTTAATTTATCAATCACCAATCAGCCAAATCTACGTCGAACAAATTAATGTACGATATTTCATTTATACATTACTTCTATGCAATTTTAAAATATTATGATATATTTATTTACATAGATGTCATCGTTATATCATATCTATCTAATTACGTTAAATACCAATAAAAAAAAACTAAAAAAACGCTTTCTATAAATGTACCCGAGTGCAGACGACCACTCCGATATTTAAACAAACAATATTTCATAAATAACTTCCCAATATCAACAGCCAACGTGATTGTTTATATTCCTTACTCAAGGTTGCTTTTACACAAACGTACGAATTTTGAAGACTTCCTTGTATACTCCAAAATTTTTTTTTTAAATCACAATCAATAGTAAAGACACTCTAAGTGTATAAAAAGTAGTTAATGTCAGCGGTTCTTATTTTTAAAATAATTTTTTTTATTAAAATATTAGTACATTTTTGTTAATTTACTAATATTTCTTGTGACTATTCCTGGCAAGCTTGAGCTTGTGTTAGGATATGGTCAACGACAATAGTCGAATAGCGGGATTTGAACCCACAACCTCTAGATCTTGGCGCTACAAATTAGTTCTTTAGTAATGTATGTATATCAAAATATCATGTATCTACAAGAGATAATCTTTTAGAAGTGCGTAAGATCTGTTACTATGGAAAATCCGAACCAATGATACTGTTAGGCATTCGTGATTTACGTTCTAATAGAAATATTCTATACTTTAAAAGCTCTGGAGGTTTTGATAGTATTTTCATATTTCAAATACAAGTAGTAATCATTAAGATAATACTGTATAATAGAAGATTTTTTTGCTGTTTTATGTAATATGATGTCGAAAATTTAACGCACGTGTGCCGGCGCCTTACCGTGTGGTAACGTAAACACACTCAATGTTCGTTGAGTGTTGTGTTTATAAAACCCAAACAGCGCTCTCGAGTGCTTAGAAAATGCATTTTCTTAATGCTTTATTTGATACACCTGCCCAAAATTACTCTAACACCAATGATTAATATTAACTAAACTAATTTGAACTCCTGGGGATTGACGACTTAGTGCGGACGGCGGGATGTCGTTGAATGCGGAAGGCGGAGGGCCGTATACTGTGGAAGGCACTGGGAAAGGTCTATGTCCAGCAGTGGGCAGGTAAAAGGTCATGATGATGAAACTAATATTCTCTTTCAATTGAGCTTTTTAATTACCCGAAGCGATTAAATTAATTAAAGGTAATTATGTTTTATCCGCATGTAATTTAACTAAATATATGCGCAACAATAAGTTAATAATTTTCTCTTGTTATTACCGAGATCTTTGTTACATATTTTTGTGACAAATATAAAACGTTAGTTAAAAATTATTTGATTGTTATTAGCAACATACTTGTCAAACTTCATTGCACTCAAAACATTTTAAATGATACGATAGCAAACTAGCCGTTGAAACTTACATCGTTCTGGATATTTTCCAAGACACATTAGATTTTAGTGGTTACCGACACACGTAATACGCTTTGATGCTAAGTACGAGCAGTACTTCACTTGTTCACTTTTAAGTTATCTCACCCGGGGAATGCGGACCTGAAGGCCGCCGGGTAGAGCGCCGGCAGGAAGGCCGGGCCCCAAGGCGGCAGCAGCAGTGGGCTCCACAGCAGGCCCGCCGGCGCCAGCAGCGGCGGCGCCCGGCCTTCGCCATCGCTAGCGCCCTCTGCGCTCCTCATCTCCCGCACGGGAGAGCTCGCCTTCGGAATTATCTTGACGGCTAAAACCACTCGCGGGGACACGTGCTACGTCTCGCGACGTCGCCTCCGCACTAAACAACCCTCGAGTGGCCCTCGGGGTGAACAACACCCTGCCCGCCCTCGCCTCGACAGCCCACTCAGGCACGAGGGTGCTCCACCGACCCCCGCCAATCCCGGGCCCGCGCCGACTGGGCGGACCCCGGCGCGGCCAATCCACGCTCGCTCCCGACACACAAAAACTGGAGTATACACTTTGAATAGAGGAGCTTTCGACGCAGCGCGTTTGTTATGCCGCTTTTTGTAATGAGTGCGCGCGTTAAGCCCATTGTTGAGGCCCGGTCCGTTATGGACGCCGCTACGAATGCCCGGATAACGATTTTCATTTAGAGTGTTTTTAATAAGTCCATGTAAGCTCGTATTACTCCTATATTTCTATGTTGAAAACAACTCAAACTGTCGACATATTAATACGTGTTTGTAGCTAGAAATGTCCCTAGTAATAATTGGGGCACAGATAAAAAAAAACAACGAACGTAATATTTTAATAACAATAATAAAATCTACCAATGTAAAATCGATCATTTTGTTTTAACATAGTTGTCTGTTCACCTAGGAATTTCAATACATAGCTAATATAGGCAGGTATCTAAACAATAACAAGCCTCAGTCAACAAGAAGTTTGGGCACATATGGAAGTACTTAGGGCCGTCGAGGCACAATGGTAATTAGGGTACTTCCGCGAACAGGTACCGAGTACTATAAGTTTATGAGTTGCACGTGTGCGCCGCATTGTCTCCGAGTCTTGACCAACATTTGTTTCTACTTAACCAGACCTCAACAGTTTTATAAAGATCTTTAAGACAGACACAATCAAAAGCATTGTAATGTATCCTTTGCTTGTCCAGTCTTTCTGTATCATTTTAAATCAATACATCCACCCGTTAAGTCACTCTTATTTTAGTTTCTTTTCCGGACTGCGTCTGTATTAAAGTAACAAAAAAAATATTTAACCTACGCGCTATTCTATGCTGTAATATATCCCTATTTCTAAAATCATCCAGACACGTACTGTTCTACAATTTTCATTTATATTAGCAGGATTATTTCTTTTTATTTTTGAGAAAAATATTTACTTACCTCTATTATAGAATTTCAATATTAATTCTTTGTGTTTAAAATGTAATCAACCTTTTATAAGTTTTATATAAATACAAAGTATTTAAAAAAAAATAGTATTTATACGCTAAAAATATTTATCATCAAATCATGTTCAAGAAAAATCAGTTAAAACCTAATAATTAACATAGAAATTTCAATAACTTAGAAAGAAGTAATCGGATTAGTTTTACGACGTGCAGGTGTGCAACGAGTTTGGGATTACAATACGCGAGCGCCATCTGCCACCGTTAAGACAAAAGCCTCTTCATTCTGTCTTCATACAACAAATACTTAACAGATGGTCGCTCTGTTTTAACAACAGAAAACTTAACAAAAAAAACCTTGGTTATAAAATCGTTTTGCAATTTCTATAATTCGTAAAAACATATTCTGAAGTATCTCTGAAAATCACTTGTAAGATTTTTAAATTTTAATTTGATTTTTAGCACTTGAATTGGAAGATAAAATTACAACCCGACACAGTTGTCGGGATGTAATTTTGATGTTGGCAAGGTTCTATCATAGCACGTTGTAACAGACTGTATTTAAAACTTTTTTTAGGTATAGAAAATTATATCACAGAAAAAACACGACACGATATATTGGCTAGAGGGCGCTAATGTACTATTATTTATAATTTAGTGTCAATTATGTCCACCGGGACAGATAATTTTGTCAATCAATACTGACGTAAGCATAGACAAGAACACAACTAACTTTAAGTTAAGTTTGGACTGCTGTGAAATCTATACAAAAACATGTTATCTATTTTTTAAAGAAAATGTTACAATTATACTTTGGCGGTGTTAAGTCACGTTAGGGGTATTTAATTTTGGTTCAATGATTCATACCGCGTTTTAAAAGTATAAAAATTGCATTTCATTTGGGGGCAAAGAAAACGGCTTGTAAAGCGCTGTGGCTGCATCAAAGGGCAACAATAACAAAGGGCAATTATTATCGGGAACCATCCCCTAAGTGGCGTGCAGCGGCCTACGTGAATCGTTTAATTGACTTATTGAGAATGAATTTTTAAAATATGTTTGAAACCATCGCTCCGCTCACCCGTTTAATGAACAGTATACACAAACGATTTAGATGAATCATTTCGAATATTCTCATATCATTTTTGACTATTTAATAAATTTAAAATTGAATCATGGTTCCGGTTAACATAAGAATTACTAGATTGCTAAAATCTTAAATATCTCGTCGTCTACAAAAATTTCTAGCAACGAGTAATTCAAAATATTTTTTATTACTGTGGCTATACTTTGCCAATAAAACCTACCGTACTATTTTTTTAATAACTAATCCGATGAAAGAGAATTGCTTTAAATTCGTCTCCCCATCTCATGTCTACGTGGTTAAAAAGCCTCTGGTCTTATTTTGTGAGGTTGAAATAACATGTTTATTTCATATAAAAAGCATTCACTAAAATAATTAACAATGTATTTTACTTGAACTATGTTTTAATTTAGCTAGTACTATGTCAGTAAGGTGCGAGTGCGAGGGCCAGATTTGTGAGGGTCGGGGGCAGGTGCGCGCGCCCTCTGCCGGCGCACTGTATCACTCAATACGCGACCTCCCAATGCCCATCACCCTACTACCATAGATTTATTGCCTTCATCGGGCAGCGTTCGTTAGCGATCGTCAATATCTGTCTATTACACTTATTGATGCAGATTTAGTGACTACGTAGCAGACGTTTATTGGTAGCCGTGAGCAAATGCAAATATGACTTGTGATAAGGTTTCCATAGTTTATAAAAACTGTCACGTAAATTATAATGAATTAACAGATGCGACGAAAATTTCTCTTTGTATCGCATTTAGATATATTTTGGAAGAAGTAAGCGAACTTCTTACTCTATCTTCTACATGGATCTGGATATAAAAAATTAAACTTATTCCGCTGATATGCCCCTGGTTGTGACCAAATAAAATCACTTAATATTATAATGCAATAAGCAAACGAAGCCAAACAATTTATTAAAGCTATCATTAGGCGCCAACTATAAAACATCGTCGTTTCGTATTAGCAATAGCTAATGATAAAATAATAGAGGGATGATTTTAGGCACGATAGAAAAGTAATTTCCATAAAACTTGAATACACAATGCTCCGAGCGCTTCGTACCAAGCGCCGGTGCCCGCGAGAAAAAAATACCCCATGGCCAAACGTACCCGCCGCTATAGCTGCGCTGTACAGCGGACACGATAGACAACTTTTTGCATTATGCGCACGGTAATGAAAGCCGGCTTGTTTCTAAATTAAGCTATAATGTCAGGCTCGACTAACTCACAGACTGTACATGATACCCTTAAATAAGCATTAACTGTTACAGAATAACTACCAACGCCAGTCAACGTTTTACTAAAATAAAATGTACGCGCGCAAACTTCCTAGATTAAGAAAAGTTTTCGTAAGTTTTCATCCGCGGTAGAGAGTAAAAGTCGATGGGTTTTGACGGCATATTTCGTTACGGCAATCTGGTTAGGCGCATTCACCGTAAATGGTCGGTGGCACGCGAATCCGCGAAGAGGGTTTCCAAACCAATTAAGGGCTCGAAGGCACGGGAAGGCTTGGGAAGGCGCAGCTGACGGATTACGAGCTCGATGGCACTCGGCGACTGGCGGCCGGGCTATAGGTGTTGGACACGCGAACGTAACCGCCCGACCGACTCGACCTGGCCCGACTCAGCGTATGGTGCAAGTATAACACAATCTAACTCATTTACATTTTTATCTTTAGTACTATGAAAGTGTCGAATTCTGACCAATAATTCATAGACATCATGACTTACGCAAGATATTTCATGATTTGCACTTTTAAGTATAATAATTTTATTGAACGCAGTGGAGATGGTGCAGCGTTGTTTATTAGTGTTATTGTAAATGAATAAAAAATAATCACGATTTTATTAATGTTTTCATTGATTTTGCGAAATTATTTAAAATTGTTTAGTGAGAAGTAAATTTGCTTTAGATAAAACAAAATTATAGCTTCTTTAACTACTATTGTACACATAATATCCTTGTTGTTTTATTTTTTGGACTGTATTTGCGTAAAACAATTGACAACCATTTTATTGATTGATATGTTTAACGTTCTAGAAGTTGTAACGATTTTGACTTGAATCTTTTGTGAGCCAATAACAGGATTGCAGTAAAAATAAATGGTTGGCTCGTAACTCGTAAAATCCTCCATGCAGCCAATTCCGATGCACTCAGACTGAGTCGGTGGCTAGACGTTTTTACCGAAGACGCCGGCGGTCGCGGCACGCCACGACAATACGAATACAAACTTTTTATTACGTTATGATACAAAATCAGTTTAGAGATTTCGATTTTTAGAAAACTTAATGACAAATTATCAAACGTGAACTGTTAGTAATGAAGTTAGTTATAACAGAAAATTAATGTTTTAAAATTCCCTTTGTTTGTCTATTGAGTGAATTTAAGAAAAAAATATACTTTTATATTTATTTGAAATTATTTGTTCAATAAACGCAGCCGTGCGCTCGGCAACAATGTCCGCCGCGTGACTTCTGACATCCAAGAAACATGTTATTGTTCTAATGTGTACCTGTGTTGATTACTTACGCATAGGTGCCGTATCTGTAGTCCTCTTCGGGCTGCCGGTACTGGCAGCTGGGGTCCAAGCCGGCGCCGTACTCCGGCGGCGCGACCGCCCAACTGTTGTCATAGTTGTAATAGTCGACATAGCCCATGTCGTTCTCGCCCATCATTTTCATCATACACTAAACGACCGCGTAAAATAAATCACACACCAATAATATCGTCTATTATGATCGATTACTGATTGCCATTTGATAACTGTTTAGTGCGGAATCACCACTGATAAGCCGTTTAATTTTTGTAGCGAGCAGTCGCCCAGGGACCGCGACTATATCGACTGATCGATGCCTCACCGGCCATTATCAATAAAATGGTATCCTTATCATATCTAACAGCTTTCCCCCGCGATACGGGGACTTTTATAAACGAGGCGTCGATTTCTGTCGACTCTAACATTGTGCAGCGAATTGCTATCAAATCTGGATAGAGTCAACCGCGCCATTGTCGGCCAGAAACGTGCGTCATGATGTCCATGAAGCCAAGTTCAGATCTAAGAAGTACTGATAAAATTATGTGATAAAACTGACGGAATATAACTGTGAACAGTATGTATGACTTACAACAGTTTTTAAATCTTTCAATATAGTCGTGAAACATTTTTTTTTATGACACGAATGTGCAGTATTTTTCAGGTCATCATGAGTTAGGAGTGACGAAGAAGATAGCATAAAAAAATCTATAGACTGGTATAAATATGTTTTTACAATATTATGTCTTAATTTACTTTAATATAATATAGTACAAAATATAATTTGTATTACAATAATGCTTAAATAATCTTATAACGTTTTCCATCATTGAAAACATTATTTTCTAATGCAAATTTGAAACATAATAAAAAGTGGGCACGATGGTTACCTCTGGTGGGACTCGAACCCACAATCCTCGGCTTAGGAGGCCGATGCCTTATCCATTGGGCCACAGAGGCGGCGGCAGAGCGTCGCCGCTGTGGGCATACGTTGTGGTGCGGTTGCGTCACCGCGCCCCGCAACACGTCAGCTGCGATACGCAAATTTCAATGTATTTATAATACATTTACAAAATAACAACTAGTAAGTTGTATCCATACTATAAAAATTAACAGATTAAAACAATTGAATTGAATTAGATTAAAAGACTTTACTTTTTAAACAAAGTTGAAAAAACTTTTTATAAAATTTCATTTTTAATTGATTAATACTCAAATTTTTCCATTATAAAGGAAATAGGGTATTCGGATTTTGAAGAAGGATAGGGAGGAGGTATTATGGAAATAACTGTTACGCAAACATTGATTAGTTAACATATTTTGTGAGTTATATAAATAGCAAAACCTAGCAGAAATTATTCCCCCTTTCTCCACAATAATCTTTGGTATTTTTGGTAAAACATGCCTCTACGCTGGTGCCATTAAATATGAGTTTTCTATATGTATGTTTCATATTTTTACATTTATATATCACAACTAAAAAGGTCCCTTGTGTAAACAACTGATAAACTCTGACGCCTGATGTTATTAAATCTACTAATCACCTCCGGCAGTTTTTACGACAAAGATAAATATAGGTGTTAATTAAATATTCATTTTAAGTCCGTATGTAACTATAGTCGAAGATAATCTATAGATAACTAATCCCGAACACAATTGATAAACAAAGGTCATAGGCCGTTAGTTTGCATAAATTCTTTCAGTGTTGTCATTTACAATATAAAATGACATTTCGATAATGGACTTCCTATCAAATGTTAAATTTGTAATGATGTGTACAGTATTGGTTTTATAACGAAGTTATATTCATTCCTTTTCGCTACGTTTTTTCAAAAAAGAAAATGTTATTTAAAAAAAAACAGTGAACGGATGTCATGTGGGGATAGCAGTGGAAGTCCACGGTTAAATAGAAAAGAAGAATTGTTAAAAATTTTATATTAACAATTTAAATAATAAGAAAAATCGATAGTTTCAAATTAAATAAATACATTAGGAACATTCAATGTAGCGGTCTTCAGGTATTTTATTTATAGAAAACCTCGGCCTAATTCCGGACGCTGTGATGTCTTGTGTTATTTTTAAACAGTAAAAAAGTGACATTGTTTCGTTTGTTTTTTTTAGCTTCGTAAATGACAATTCTTTGATAGTTTTTTTTATTATTTTATTTACAAATAAGTTAGGATGGCTGGATGTTTTTTCAAGATAACTGCGAAACGGGTCCAGAGCAAATTTAGCACAGAGATAAATTACTGTCTAAAATACCTAGGGTATTAAAATAATTGTTTTTAATTTATTTATTATTTTTATTATAAACATATTTTATTTATTATTTCTTTATTAAGAACGAGGTAGCTTATTTATAATGTTATCTTACGTGTTTAAAGCTATTTTAAAAAATTCAATATTTCTAGATTATTTTTCAAAATAGATGTACATAAAACATACGATTGAATATTGCAATGTGGTAAAATAAAATGACATTTTCTAAGATATTTTATTGAAATCCAATAAATATATTAAATACATTCAAGAATACAATACAATACACAAATAGCAGTACTTACAATAGACTAGCTACCTCTAAATATACATCAACGATATAACGAAATTAATATATCAGAATCGAAATCGGAACCGAATGATTTGTATTTTGATTTATCGATACCGAAATCGGAAATGGAGACAAAAAGATCCAACACATTTGTCTTTATCAATTATAACCAATAATTCTGAGATTAATACGTTAAAACCCTTCAACTTTAGACTATTAGTGTAGAGAAAAGCTTTGCTTCCCAGGAAAACCTTTTCTACTAATTTCACATATGATCATCATCAACTTGTGCTGCGATCATCATCATCAACAGCCCCTGTCTGCCCACTGTTGGACATAGGCCTTTCCCAATGCCTTCCACAGTATGCGGTCC
>JAODUI010000032.1:1145505-1181182 GCA_027563995.1 Papilio gigon
CCCCCGATGGGCTCGAAACTAGTCGGTACTGACACCGAGTTGCACGTGAGTTAAGCCGTTTTATAAGTAGTATAATAAGGTTCTAGTGCATAAAACCAAAAATAAAAACCTAAGCAAGCAGAACTTTTGCCGCCAAATCCCGTATACAAAAAAATAATTGAACAAAGACAAATTGGTATCTCCTTTTTTTAAGAATAATTGTTTTATAAGGATAATGACAACACTGAATACGATAACACACGGTAATAAAGTAAACTATCGAACCTTGGTACCATAAACTAAAAGCCAATATACGCAGTACTCCACCACTGAGCAGTATAACAGCTTGATAATGAATCTAACAAGTTAATAGCCACTATGTATGTTATCAGCGGGCGACGACCTCCACACACCCGGAATTTACAACCTCACTGTTGACTCAACAGTTGACGGTGAAGACCGTGCGTCACGCGGACAGACTTCAATTTTAGCATACTATCATGGCAATAAGTATACGTTATTACTTAGAATACCAGAACTTTACAGCATTGACACTTTAATTAAAACATATAACCATCCCTTTCATCCTTTTTGACATCGCCCGAAACAACAATACAAATATCACTCTATCTGAAAGCCCCTGAAAGTAAAATTATACAAAAGCTAAAATCACTTCAAACAATATATCAGAATATGTCAGAACTGATGGCTTGTAAAAAATGTATCGGTTATTACGTCTTGAGTAACATATTGTAATTGTGATTTTTATTTACAAGGTTCAATCAATCAGAGTGTGCATGTTGGGACATTGTTAGATATAAAAACTGCAAGAGAGCAGCGCCAATGTCGTGCTAGAGTAATCGATAATTCCATGTGTACGATTGAGAGACTAGTGAACAAGGTTTCTTATACAAAATGGTACAGTTGAGGATATTTATTACCTAACCATTTAGGTGAAATATTTTGTGCAATGCACTTAAATCAAAAGCTGACGACAACGTGTGTTACGACAGTCTTCTGTGCACTATGAAGTACAAAACGCATTTGATTATTGAAATGTGCATGCAGCAGCGGTATCCTGCGAGACTCCCGAATCTAAATGTTTGATGATATGTAACGTCATTCGTCTCGATCCGCCAGGGGAGCTGTTGCGGGCCGCATCGTACTGCGCTAATTACGATAACATACGGTGACTCAACTGACGCGTGGGACTGCCCTGCCCAGTTTCTATGACAACCAGTTTGAAGAGAACGCGGACAATATCTTAAATGATGTTTTACATCAGCTTCTTGACCGCAGTGCGACTAGCTTGTCTGGACCGGTAACAGAGGTGCTGCTGTCACAGCTACGTCAGTCAGAGTACGTAAAACCTACGTTTTCATAGAACACAAAATCATAACAAGACAGTTATACCACAATAAGATCTTGTGGCACTTTTAATAATTGACAGAGGGCGCTAGTGAGTCATGATTTAGTTTCAATGATGAGAACAGGGTCAGATAATGCTGCCGTTGGTCTCACACAGAGTTGTTTAATGGATATTTTGACAAGTGCTAAGTGTAAGTTTCTGGGTTAGAGACTAAGGGTCGCTTAGTAATTGACGACATTCAGTTTGGCTGTAAAATATAGAAACAAAACTTGTACATCAGATTTCTAAGTAAAATTGATATCGAACCTTCGAAACGCTAGTACGTAGTATTACACCCAGCGCTAGACCGCGGTATTGCCGTCGTATAACCAATTAAATGATAAACAACAGTACAATCGGCGCGATCATCGCTGCCTATTGTAATTAAAGCGACGCCTAGTTCTCTATGACCTACTGCCCGCGAACTGTGAACCGCTTGTATCTTGCAAACAAGTGATTACACGCTACAGTAGCATAGCTAGTATTGGTTAATCAAGCTCTTATCATTTTTATAGGGAACAAATTATCTTAAATAACATACACTCCTGAATCGCCCAACTCAGTGATTGAACAAGAATATAGATGGACCTTATGAGGTCATCTGATAGCGAGACATAAAGTAGAGAGTTGAGTGGTTGAAGAAGAAATAGGGGGAGGGGGTTTAGAACAATTAAAATTTTAGAAGATGTCTACGAAAAGTGTGGGTATCCTTGCTATATATTAATTTTACGCGTACTATATTACTAAAACATGATTCTTTGTGTACTATGTAGTTGTTAAACCGGCTGTATGTCAGTCACATAGAATAATTGAATAATAAATATGATAACTGTATTTACGGGACAGTATCGGGCGCCGGAAGCGATTATCTATACCAACCGTTATATATGCTGACAGATACTGGAACCTCATATATATGACTATTATGTATTATATGTGAACTTGCGATCGATTTTATCAAAACTAATGCACCGTCCCGGCTTCGACTGGTTTTTTTAAATATAAAATATAGACATCTTTACTAAGGAATATTGCAACATTATAATCATAAATAAATTGTTGACACGTCTAATAGTATGTAAGTTAATTCATAACAAACATACAAATAATTCCTCTTGATAACATTATTGTTATTACATTTTATTGGCAAGATTTTGTGGTAAAATATCCTTACATATAACCTGTGTGGTTTACAACCACAGAACATGTTCAAATAACAATGTTTCCAATACTTAGACCGCTGATATGAATACGGCACTACCTCGGTGTTGCGTTCGATTGCCAGTTCGGGCTAAAATTAAACAATATTAATCATCATCATCATCATCATCTGTCTAAGGTCGATGAGGTCTACGTTCAGCACCATGTCACTAATTGCAATTAGAAATAAATATACTCATTTCCACTCAAAAAAACTCGTAACAATTCTAGTATACCAAAAAATTATTACATGTGTGTCAAAGGCAGCCAGCTTAATTAAACTTGCACCAGTCTGCTTGCACAGACAGTCGTTTACTTTATATAACTTATAAACGTAGTCGTTTACTTTTATTTTTGTAGTTTTAAATTATATTACTAACAAACTAAACCATTTATTTTCCTGTATTATTTATTTCTACCACTAATCGGACTTACTGCATAAACATGTAAATGTAATATAAAACCCACTACTTAAATTGGATGAGAGCAATACCTGCATTACTCAGATTAGCTAGGTGCGGTCTAATGTTTTTGACTACACCTTACACCTCTTTATTACACACTGTTATTTAAAACATATTATGATAAGGTAAACTCAAAATCGTTAATAAACCCCTATGAATATACCTCGGTGGAATAAAGCAGTAAACACTGACCTACATAAATAATTCTATGCGTATATATTCTCTTAGAGGTCACGAACACTTTAGAGGTCTCTGAGTGGGCCAGTAATTTTTATAAGTTAAAATAGAGCTTCCTTTGCATGGTTTAAGTTGGAACTTTGATTTAACTATGTCTGCCGTGTACAAGTCGATAGTCCTCGCCCGCGCCTGGTGTACGCACACTGACCGAATACCACTCTAATTAACTAGAGGTGTGCGGTGATCTCATCTCGTTGTTCCGATACAATATCAACCGTATTCCAAGGGCATACAATACATTTACGAACAGCTCCTTATATTATTTTTATAATATTTGTTTAATGTAACACAAAGTTGTTTACATTTGACGTCTGTTCCCTTTTTATTGTTTTGATTTCTAGCAAATTATATAACGATTTGATGCGACAGGAAGAGCGCATACTGCGGCACGCTGGCCAAACAACCGCCGATCATGATGATGACATGATCTTCCATCAAATCTTTCCGGATGTGTTATCTGTGACGTCACCTTGGAATGGAACTATTATTCTATTAACTGATTTACCGAGTCTGACCCGAAGATATCATATCGAACCCCCGGCCTTGAGAATGATGGATGAAACCCAAAGAGAGTCACCTCTAACGCCTGTGTAATTTCAATCATTCAGCTAAGATACGAACGGAAGACGAATATGACTGTCACGAGCATGGTCTACTATCCTTCATTATTGAATGATAAAATATTTAAATAGTGTGTCAAAACATACGACTTCCGAGTTCCAAAGGTGAATGAGGTTAAAATAATTAAGCGAGCTACGCACACGTTCATTATAAAAAAACTTCCTGGTGCTTTTAACACTGGATTTAACTATACAAAGAACATGTTGCGGTAGTGCGAGATCACGAAACATCTACTTCGACTATAAAATCTCATGACAAATATACAGTTCAGTAAACAAACTAGGCACACCTAGTGCCTAGTTTGTTTACTGCAAAATGAACTAAAGTTTAAAATAAATATTATCTCAAACAGCTTTTACAAGTTTGCGAGATTCCGTGCGTTGCATTGACGTGTGTAATAAAAAAATTAAATGGCATGCAGACTGCATCAAATAGTCGCAATTGAATTTAACTTATTAAGGTCAGAATACTTGATGTAAATGAGGTAAATTTTAAAATCGTTTCAATTACTGCACAAAAACAGACTGTTGGAATTTAAACGTTGATAAACAAAATTACCTTGATGTCGTCATTTCATATTTAAATATCTGTATCACAACTGTATCGATTTTCATTTTTATCACTTCACTTGAAAAATAAGGGATAAACTCATTGAATTATCATAAAAAAAAAAAAGAAAGTTTCGGAAGCACATAATTGTGAGTTACAACTAGTACATAGGAGCTACCGTGTACAGAATTATTTACATAAAATAAGTCGAACAAGATGACATCACAGCCAGAGTTATGGTTAAGCAGATAAGCCCCGCAGCGCTGTGCTAATGGACTTTACTGAATATTAAATAGGATTGCTTATAAAGTAAACAATGGACATGTAATTTGAATTATGTAAAACGTAAGATATTGCAAATGAAAGTATTATCACAGCACATGTGTACTGAATGAATAATTTTGTTAAATGTGCATACTCGGGTCACCCAGCTGGTAGCTAACATACCACTGAATAAAAGAGGTGGAAATTGAAGTAATGGAACTCCAATACCAAATCTGGATTGTGATGGTGCGGCATACTGACAGCAAATGTGGAATAGATTTACTAATGCAAATTATATACTTGAACATATTTGCTGTCTCTACTTTTACATAGATGTCAATATTGTAATAATGCAGGTTTTCTGAAGTGAATGTACAAATGTATGATTTATATTTCTTCAAAGCTTAATTTAAAAGAGTGCGTGGTAGGAAATGACGGAGGACTTGACCCAGCATGATATATATTAAGGGAGTTACTATTTATGTTTCTATATCAATGTATATTACATATAATATCTTATCTAATTAAATGCTTGTTTACATAATATGTGATACAAATTTATTGGCAATACTATGATATCATTTATAATGACATCATTATGTTAGCAGCAAAATTTATAAATGTAGGAAACACTAATTTCATGAGAAAAAGATCAATGATAAAATGATGTGAATTAGAAGCAAAAGGTAAGTGTGGAATGGACACAGGGAGATGATGATCACAAGCAAGTAATGAGATTTAATATGGTTCGCTCCAATGTAGAGGAACAATAAAGTGTGGCTGTATTGTGTGAAAGAGGATATTTGCAAGGGACCAAATTCAGATATGAAAGCTAATAGACATGGTTGTAAGAGCAATACATACAGTGCTGGAGCTGCACAGGGTGAAGGGCAGGTAAATGATAAAAGGAAGAGTATTGATTACTGAATTTTCGTGTTTCTGTTGAATAAACTGTGCTAGATTTTGTCTATAGACATTGAGTATTTGGTCTCTATATATGTATGTCCACACCAGTATACGCATCAATCTAAGTACAACAATATACTTTTATATTGGAGTTTAAAATTCAATACAAGACAGAGGATCCACAATTACAAATATTAAAAATATATATTTGGAGATAAGAATAAACATCCAGACTGAATGCGTATGAAACACAAACAAACATCACTTGTGACGACTTGAGCGTACTACTCGAACTAAAAATAGCATCCACCAATCAAAGGAAACCCTAGCCAGATGCACTTGAAAAATTACATCATTGACCACCAAGTTCAAAGAACTGACCATGATATTATGATTTCCTGTCTTACAACTTATTGCTACCTCACATAAAGCTGAGAAGTTGAGCCCATCCTTGACTTAGGCCACCCAGGAGAACATCAAAGATACTTACAGTGCGAAATTCACAGCCGTAGCATTAGAGATGAACGATTTTTATCACGATGTCTTCTATCTTAAAACCACAGTAATTTAGCACAAGTTTATTTTAAACACAACTTTAAAAGCACCACTGAATAACATTTAATTTACGTTCTTATATTTTTTTTACGTGAATTTTGTTAAACACAAAACCTCAGTCACTCAGTCCATTTTTGACGTTTAGAGCTAACTGTGTCGCCTGATAAAATTACACATTTCGTTTGTGTGTCACCCCTTAAAGTGTTAAAAAAACAGCTTTACTCTGTATTTGACTCTAAATGTATATTTTATAAGAAAAATAGTTTAAGTGTAAAATAACTCAAAAGTTTGTAAAAAGTGAAAAAAAATATGTGCTTTATGAAACTAGCGAACTTCAAGTTTAATATGATGTTTTGTATTTTATGGTAAAACGAAACGATTCTGTACAAAATTGAAAATGGCCTTTGTATTTGCAGCCCGAAATCTGTCAAATTTTCAAAATATGAAGTGACTTATATTATTTCTTTAGTTGATTGTGTAACTATATTTGGTTTTAAAAACGTTTTCATATACATTCGCTTATAATTAATAGTTATAAAACTATTTATGTGATTTTTATTTGTTAACACCGGTGGAGGTTAAGAAATAAAAATATTTTATAAAACCAATTGGTTATTATGTTTTAAGATATAACTGCTCCACCAAGTATTCACTGCTACAAAAAGTGTTATATCCGTAATGTCGAGAATACTACATAACCGTCTCAGGTAAATGTTCATCTCAACACAAATTTAGCTAACCTTCAATTCAGAATTTTAACCACCTAATACTAAATCGCGTCAAATAACACATTCAGCCGTTAAGCTATTAAATAACTTGTCTTCATGGAAGTAGTCTAACAATGTACACAGACTTGAAACCTTATGCTTAGTATTGGCATTTAAGCAGTGTAAACATGGCTCACATTAGCCTGTCAGTGAAATCTAATTCATTTTGTTATTCTAAACAAATCAACAATCACGATCATGTGTAGCTAATCAGCATGAATCTATTAAAGTATATGAAAGCGCCAATTAGAGATCCGTGGTATATGGCTTCCTTACACCCATAATGGTGGTGTCTGTATTAATAAGTAAACTTTTTGTTTGGTTGTTCATAGATCATCACTTAAAAAATCAACAGCTTGGTCGTGTTTTGACAAACGAGCTGTGGCCTTCTCAATATGGAGTGGAAAGAGCATGCTACTGTATAAACCCATTGATCCAATTAATATTCCGAGGAGGAAGTATGGTATGCTGATAGCCAGAGCAGTAAGAGGAGTGCTGAAGATCAGATACCTGGTATTGGGAGGTGCAGTGGGGGGTGGAATGACATTAAATAAGGTAAAATAAAGTTGTAGATAGAACTTTTGTTACAGTTTTTAAATTATTTTAAAATAGTAATGTTGGATACAGTTTTGACATTGTCACAGAAATCATGTAGGACAAAAAAATATGCAGCTGTCTTGTCCGCTTATATGAAATACAAATTTTGAGTGTTCTACAACTTTCAGAAATATTCAGAATGGAAAGACGGTCTTCCCGATATGGGCTGGCTGAACGACCTCCTTCCTGACAATGATCAATGGAACCGATTTACAACAACACTGCTTGACGCTAAAGATAGAATTAGTGATCAGTTTCAAATAGGTAATGTATGCACTTGTGTCACACGTTTGTTGTTTAGTTACATGTTCATGGCATTGTAAAGTAGACATATCTGTAGATCATTTTGTGGTTAAATGTGTAGGTTCATTACATTGTTTTGTATAATTTCATTATTTAGACAGCACAATTTTTCTCCTCTCTTTTCCTCTGTATCATTCTTATCTATTATTTCAATAATTGGGCAAAGTATGTTCACTGTGTAATATGCAACTGAAAAAGACATCTAACATATGTATGAATACAGTGGGCGGAGTCTCAACATGTATATAGTAATGTACAATTGTAAGTGTGTCTACTGCTAGAGGGTCACACACACTGTATCTATTTCTCTTTGGAATAAAATACTTGATAATAAGGGTATTGATGAAAAGATAATTACATAAATGTATGTGGTGTTTGTCAATCCCAACGGCAAACTTAGAATTTGTAACTCATGCAATATGGGTTAATGTTAGTTATGGTAGCAGTAGATGAATAGCGTGTGTGTAAGCACGGTGTAAGGGTGTGTGCGCGCTAGGTCGCGAGCTGACGCTGACGCTGGCCGCAGATCCCCGGCTGCGCGATGCGGGCGTGGAGCGCGCGGCCGAGCTGCGGGCCTGGCTGGCGCAGCGCTACGAGGACGCCGTCGCCGCCGCCGCCGCCAACAACACCGGTGAGTAGCGGGAGTGAGCGGGGACGGGACCATCATCAAACAGGCGTACAATCCAATAGTTACTGTGATGTCTGCGTGTGGTAGTGAATGTTGATGGGAAGAGAAGAGGTGCTCATATTTTGACTAACATTCCCCTGGCTCGTCACTACTTCAAATTCACAGCACAGCATTTTAATTAAAATTGGAATCAATTTTGTTTAGTTTTCATTGGTTTTAATATATCTGTTAGTACTTTCTTGAATGCACGATGGTATTATGTAATAATTAGTTGCAAGGCTTTTAATGTCTGCTGTAATTATTAATTACCGTTTGGTTTTCTTTTGTTCATTTTATTATTTATTGGTTGCTTGATAGACAGTCATAATAATTTAAGTAGCAATATTTATTTGTAATTTTTTTATAAAAAAGAAAGTATGTAGAGTGCAATCAGAAGGAAAATTTATAAATATTTGGAAGCTAAACGACCTGGATGTATATGAAGCTCTAACAAAGAAAAAGCGTTTTTTTCGTAACAACGTTATCTTTAGTAATTACAACATTACAATAAATACAATGATATCTCAATGTTGCGACAGAACCGGCGCCGCAGAAGATACAGAACAACCTGCAGAGCAGACCCGCGCCGAGCCCCGCCGGCGGCCGCGGCTCGGCCGAGGAGGCGGCGGTCTATGGTAACTGCAACTTATAGATCACGTCACATCACACGCACCACACCACTGGTCCAATTGTGGTTATAGTATAAAATCGTGCCGAACAACGGGTTCGGGTCCCGCGGCACAACCTCGCTTAAACTACGCTTTGCAAAGGTGGGCGTAATAATGTAATAAGTGCAGTCACTTACCACCTTGATACCCGTTCACCACCTGCAGGTGCCTTGTCAGTTTGTCAAGTCTGTCGAGTCTGGTCAAAGTCTGTCAACAAGTCAATGGTGCCAGCGATGAGGCCCTGCTCAATCCGCACCGCTTCCGAGGCCGACACGAACAAAGAAGCGACTCCATCCGCTTTCGTTTCTTATCAACTTTCGACCGTGTGCGCGGTCTGATGGCCGATTCCGCGCTGGAGCAGACTCATCGCCCTCCCCACACGAGCCCCGGGGCTGGAGCCCGACTCGTCCGCAACGGATTTCGCGGTACCCATTTGAGCGGAGAGAAAAAAAGAGCCGGCTTCCCCCGGCAACCGTTTGCCGCCAAAATTTAAATGGACCGCCCGCGAACGGGCGACTGTACCCCCAACGACCAACTAGTGTTCTTTAAATGTTATGTATTACGCATTTAAAACAACAGGATAAAACATTTTGGAAGCAAAAGCCGAAGTAATGTGTTACTAAAGTACTTAAGTTCGTTTCTGTGTGAATTGAAGTTGTGATTTTAAAAAACAAATTGCCTTCTCCTCGCCCACCTTCGCAGACACCTGCACACCACGTTAGCGCGCCGACTCGCAGGGACACCGCGCTGTGCGGTTTGAATATAAAACAGATTACAAGATGCCTAATAAACTTCGCAGTGTTTTATATTCGCTAAATATAAATACTAGTTTTTTTGCACGAGTCTAAAAACAGGATTCAAGTTTCATCAACTTTAGTTGACATTTGACTTTGCTTTTTTACTTTAGATATTATTCTGTATTCTTGAGTTAACCTTGTCTTTAAAACAAAAGGTTTTTAATGTCTTGAATTAAGAGACCGGGGAATCGTTCAAGCGTAGCACGCGACCGGTCGCAGCCCGCCGCGTGTATGCCGCCAGCAGTAGAAAGAAAAGAAATTGGTAATATATTTTCTTCAGGGCAGTGTCGGAGTCCCTCAGCCACTGTGCGCGTCACGCCCGCGGCCGCGGCCGCAGCCGCGCTCGCCCGACTCAGTTCATTAATTACACAAATGAGTTACTAATTTTCCTCGTACAAGCTCAATCAGTGCTTCAAATGTTTACTTTTAATTGGGAACAGACGCATCAGAAGTGAGTCACTGCTTCCTATAAAACAGAAGTCTGTGCTGCGAACTGTCAGTTAAACTAAAGTTCTTACAATGAACCAAACATTACTGGTGATAACTCTCGTATGCCTGGTCGTGGCCAGCGCGAGGATGCTTCCCCGGGAGCCGTGGTCCTCGGAGGTGGGAGGAGTGAGGAGTTTGGAGGTGCCTGCAGAAGTAGAGGTGCCGCGGCGCCGGAAGCGCTCCTTCCACTTCCGCGGCTACTTGGCCTGCCCCATCGGTTACATCCGCAGCCCTGCCGCCATGTGCGTGGAGTGCGGAGTGTGAGTCACACATGTTGTTTTATTTATCTATTCCGCAAAACTTTTTATAATTGGTTTAGTACGATGTTAGTAACCACGACACAGATTTCTATAATTAGTTTTGTACAAGCAAGCCCGATACTTGCGACCAGCATTGGTCTATGTATTGTAGCACTATTTATTATATATATATTTTCAGGAGTGAATAAAATGGAAAAACTGTCGTGCTAGAAAAATTAGTCGATTTCTAGATTTTGTTAACAACTTCTTAATAGATGCCAATATTTACAGTTACGAAATGATCACCGGCATGCCCTGCCGTGACTTGTGAGGACTCTGAGGAAGGTACGCGAGGAGCTCACAGCAGGTAACAATCACTTAATAACAACCGTCGCTAGATAGGAGGCTCCGGACCCGACGTGTGCAAACGTTTCTACCGATATCCAGGGATAACAAAACTAAAAATTAATCTGAAGCATGTCCTGTAATAAATATTCATAAATGTATTTTTTAGTTTCATTTGCGCACTTAGTTGTCCGCGTGGACGTCATCAGCTCACAGCCGCAGCCGGCGCTTCGCGTCCATCCTGACTTACAGCGACTGGGTACGTTAATTGACTTATGTGTGAACATATTGTTATATATCTCCGCAGTTCTGTAGCTTTTTCCACTCCGAGAACGTCTGTATGTAGACTCGACACGTGCTGAGACTACTTCTCTGTGATAATTATTATGTCTTTTGTTTGCATTCTTATTAAAGGACTAAATGTTGTTTACGGTTGACGTCATAACTGAACAAACACGCAAATAACTTACCACTTCTAGGTCCGGCGCGACACGTAGCTACGTAAGCGCTACGCCTCCGCTACGGAGTGGACCGGTTGAGGTTTTCCTGTTTACGTAATTGAAATCCTTGCAATTAGGTTCAATTGAACTATTGGTTTTCCTTTTCATGATAAGAAAGACACCGTGCACGGCCGTGAGTGTTGTGCGCAGGTGTCCGTTATCCGGTGCGCAAAAACTACAGCGAATCGAATTGTAGAAAACGCTTAGTTACTTTAGTGTAAATTCTACTTAGTTTAATTTTCCATTAATTAGAATAATAACATTAAAATTTAAACGCGCCATTTGCAAGTCGTGCGTGATCTTCTTGTGATCAACTATTTAAATTAAAATGTGATTCCAAAGAAAGTATATTACAAGAACGAACATTGCACGACCGCGGCGCGCGAAGGGCAACTAACTGTTGATTAAAAATATGTTCTTTTTCGTAAATGCGTTTTCTTCTTTTTTTTTCATGGCTCAAATATTAAGTAAATTTTAAACATGTTCATCCCGCCAGCCCGGCAGCGCGGGCGACGCCGCCCGCTGTGGGGGGAATATGAAGACAATGCTTGCTCGTTATTTTTTAGTCATTTTGTGTTATTTATATAAATTGTAATATAAAGTGTGTACTTGATCCTCCCGCAACAGAAGGTGGATTATGAATGTATGTTCGACTACAAAACTTGTTCTAAATGACCAGACTGGACTAACGATACTGACCAAACGATTTCGACACAACAACAACAACAACGACAGAACGCAGTAACGAACATCCAAAACACCAAAGGGTCCGAGACCCGAAAAGAACCTATGTGGCGAGACTGCACTGTCCACATCGTGTACACGCCATGCTACCGTCTCGCCACAGCGCCATCTGTTAGGGCGCGGCAGAAGCGGCGTCACCAATGTATATTTTAAAAATGTGCAGTAAATGTTACTGTTTACAAATACTGTATACAAGCTGTCCACTATATATAAAGTGTAAATTCATCGAGACGCGGTTACGTAAACATTTATGCATTAGCAATATTATCGAATTTTAATCAATCGTTCAATTTATCATCTTGTGGATTTAACTGATTAGATACGGTATGTTTGCATATTTTCGAGCAAATTGATTCAGAGTTGTTTTCTAATTGATAAAGATCACGCTGTAGCAGCTGACTAATGTTTGATAAATGCGAGCCGCGACGTTCCAAAGATTGTTCGATTTGCGGCCTGGATACAATGAATGTGCCGTGCAACGGGTTCGAGTCCCGCGGCACATCTCCCCTTAGAGCACTCGTTGCACGGGTTAGCCTAATAAAATAATAAATGCACTCACTTCCCAAATCGATACTCCGTTCACAACTTGCAGCTGCCTGGCCAGTCGAGTACGGTTGAGTCTGTGAAGCTGTCGAAGGCGCCGGCGATGCTTCTTCGTGTGCAGGCGCCACCTCACCACACCAAATGTTGTTATATTCTCCTTCATTATTTAAAGTCAAAATTTTGCTGGTCATCACAATGACTGTCGCATTCAGGTGGTTATTCCAGTGATTCCGTTATGGCACTGAAACAGTGGTTGTGGTATCGTATTTCCTGTCGGTCACAATTCTCCGGCGATGACAGCGCCACGATGGGCCATGGCAGCATGGTGTAACATACAACTGTAATCAGAGGTCTTGTTTCGATCACCGAGAGACCTCCGACTTGAAGAAATAATACAAGAAACATTTGTGTAAAGGTATTTATTGATACCACTATGTTATTACAATATTGTGTAGAGGAGCGGTGCGGGCGCGCCGCTCCCTTCGGCGTGCACCGTGTCCGCTGCGCGTGCGCACACGGCCAAATGTTATCGTTGGCACGGTCCCAACGACCGCCGCACTCGCTAATGTTCAACAATCGTCTAAAAGATTTAGTATAAATATATAGATATATAAAAGAAGGCGACACAAGCTCGCGGCGGGCCTGCGGCCGGCCCGCTGCCGCGCGTGCGCATGTCATGTAACAAGCTGCACAGGCGACGGCATGAGCTGTTTAATATATGTATGGCGACATACAAACACTACTACATCATACATACAATATAAATAATTTTCTAATACTTTTTATTTTCAATAGGATATTAATTTATTTCTCATTTGTTAAGAAAAGAGTAAAACAACTTCTTGATTCGCTTCACGACGTGACTTGCAATGATTGACAATGACGCACACATCCAAGTTATGAAACATGTCTGTGTACATGATGCCGCTGAGGCGAGTGTGCGCCGCGCGGGCGGGTGCAGGGCGTTGCCTCATACTTCAACAAGGACCGACACCAGCACCGGCGGCCACGACATATGTAACGCTGTATTCTCCGTGAGGTACAGTAAACAGCCGGTGAGGAGAGCGCGGCGCGCGCGGGCATGCGGCGCCGCCAACTGGAGACGCGAGTTTTTTACTTAATAGATTATATCTACAGAGGGGTTGGAACGATCTTACAATAAATTAATTCAAGTTTTAATAATGATTACAACAACGAAGATACAAGCGGAATTATTTACAGTTAACACGACTACACAGAACTCTAAGTCGAGTTCGCCTCGCTTAACTCTAGCACTGGAATAACGGCGCGGCCGGCTCCGCAGCGCACCGACCTCCAACCTTGTCCGGGAGTGCTCTGGACGGGCCCCGCCTCCCGCGCTGCGCCCCGCCCACTGCAGCCGAGGCCACTCCTCTCGCGTACAAAGTAACATACAACTTATTTACAATCAACATTACAAGTATGGCGCGGGCGGCGAGCGGGCCGCAGCTCATGCGCGTGAATATGCTTAGCGCTTGTATCTGTTGACTTAGTTGCTGTTGTACTTGAGGTCCGTTCTGAACTATCATAGGCTGTCGCGCTGGCGGTGTGGGCGCCCCAGAAGCGACAGGGCTGGTGCCTCTCGCGGGTGGCAGAGGCGGCGCGGGCGACATCCGCTTCATAAGCTGCTGCACGGAGGGCGGCACGGGCGGCGTGGAGGGACATCTCGGCGGCGGCGGGGGCGGGGGTTCGGAGAAACCAGACGGAGAGTACTGCCTACTTAATTTCTCGTGAGGCAGGGGCGGCGCATCTGATTGCCGAGGGCTGTCCGACCTCGAGCTTCCGGCGCCTGAATCGAGGGCGGGACTTCCTCTGTGGAGATTAAGCTCCCTCTCTAGACTTGGCTTCCTTATTAACTTAGTACTAAAGTTACTGGACTTCAGCACACCATTGAGAGGTTCCTGTTGTTTAGACAAATAGTCGAGAGCTGCGTCAAAACGGCCCCCAGCATACTTAAGTGCCTTGACAGCAGGATCCTGGAAATAAATAGTATGCAAATAATTAGTGACATCTTCTACATGTCACCTAGCGTCTACTTTATTTAGCTGTTTTGAAGGAATTAAGTAAGGGCACAATGGACGAAAATAGAAATTATGAACTATTCAAATTAAAACATAAGGCATATCTTTAGCTACAAACTTCATTGCTTTGAAAGTTGCACAGTGATTATTATATTTATATGAAACAAAAGAATCACTGGGTTACTGTGATTTTTCAGAGAGTTGGATTGGCTGGAGTAAGCCAATGCTTACTGCCAACCCATTAGTTACAGACACACTAGCTCTAGCAGTGGAGTTGAGGCAAACAAGCCCTTACTCCGTACTAAGAATGCAACAAGACTCAGTTTACAATCATTGGCTTTGTTTTCCAAACAGATTACATTTGAGTCTAAACAATAAAAAGAAAGTGGTTTCTGTATAAACAAATACTAATTACAAATCATTGTTATGGCCATGTATGTAATATAATTAAAACAATTTACATTAAACACTATTATATTCCATACTATGTTCAATTTAAGTTCATGGGCAATTCTACTATACAATCATACAAAAAACAAGTAAATTCCCACAAATGGATTTTATTAAACATTTTCTTTAGGTCTAAAGAGTTTTCATGGCCTTCTTACAGCATGATTTTAAGATTGGTTCTATGCACATCAGATTTTTTGCCAATAATCATTTTATAAAATAATCTATTCTTACCTCTTCATATCCTAGAGCAATTAATTGATTTAGTGATTGTGGCAGCACATTCAGATCCTTTTCCAGCCCATTGCCAGATGATGAACTAAAACCGGAGCTGACTCCGGAGCTCACTGTACTTGCAGCCGAGGAACCAGGTGGTTCAGAGTTTCCAATATTAGCGAATGGGAGCAAGGAGTTGCGTATTTCGGCGAGCGCCTTCTGGTGATACCCGGAGGAGCGCGTGGCCGTCTTGCCGGGCGCCGGCGGGTTCATGGCGCAGCGCCCGAGCGCCGAGCTTTCATCCCACCCCTCCCATCACATAAGCACACCCCGCCAGCTGCACTTATCAGCTGTTACAACTCGCATTTGTGTCTTTTATCGTGTATTCTTCTTAAAATGTCTTGTCACCAGTACAATGAAATTCACTCACTTGGTTGTGCTTTTATTGCTTCCAAAACTTTGTAATGTTTAAATTTTATTAAGATTTCACAACTGAACCACTGAAATAAAACAATACATTTATTAAATTTGAATTTGGACTTTTTGTATTACTAAAATCTGGCCCTAATTTGCAGTGTGTCAGAAATTGTTTATTTTGAAGTGTACAAAATAAAAACAATTCATAAATAAGATTTTAAAGCAGTTTGTTAAATTAACTTGATAACAATATTAAATACAAATTACAAAACTGGAGACAGTAATAGCAAAGCAAAAGAATGCTCAACACGAATCAAATCTGTCATAGAGCTGTGGAATGCCAAAATTAGAGTCGGCTTTGTTACACATATAATATCAGAAAAACACTGAATGAAAGGTATAGAAGGAGTCAAACAAGTTACTTGATATTCCTTTACTTTCCGCGAATCCAAAGGAGAATCTCAGACGTCATAATCTCGTAAAATAAAAATGATAGTCGAGTGCTCTCACATTACCGATGACATCGTTCTTCCACAACACAATTTAGTATTACAAAGTCAACGCTCGAGCATACACAAAATAACAGCGACCGGGACGTGTTTTCGTAGAAATATTGCGATATATCTAATGATTTACGAAAACAAAGGACTCTAAAACACAGACATGCAAGTTGGCAAACCATACAAAGCGACCATTTTGAAGAATTACCACATTCTTTAGTGTGTTCGTAAAAGCTACGCCAAACTGACGTTTACGATTCGTATATATTTTATTGATATTTTATGTTATTTGAAAGTTACAACTGTTGCAAAGATACCTTATAAAATTTATTAAATTTTCGAGTTTATTTTAAACTAATTCTGAAAATTCAAATGATAAAAACTATACGAACTACCATTAAATTCTTCTAAACCAAAAAGAGGTGTCCGAGATGTTTATGAATTATAAACGTTGACTTATCGCGAACCTTTCCCTCAATATCAATTATACGCTTCATGAGTTCTCACATAACATTTGAATGAGACAAAGTTTGACTATTAATTTCTTATTAAGAAAATCGCTAATCCGGTAATTGTGATGGTGGCCATCCCTAATTGACTTTGTCACTTTAACTCACAACGAATGTCAGTGTCACTGTCAATTACCGATGTTGATTGCGAGATAGAGTTGCGTTATTTTTGGACAACATTTCTAATTTATTAATGATTGGAAAACCTAACCCTAACATTATAAGAGATCCGGATTAATTAATTTGTAAAATACTAACTGAGATTAGTCAGTGAAGTTAAAATGATTGTGAATTTGAATTATTGGATGTCACTATTTTTGTTTTTGCCTCGATTTGTAGCACCCGAAGATGGATCAATTTATGAATATAATCCTGATAACTTTAGGGGACAAATTGAAGATATGGATGGAAACTTCATAATGTTTTATGCTCCATGGTAGGTATTTATCAAAAAGTTTTATTTCCTTGAAGACTAAATTTTTCTGTAATTACGAATGTCGTTTATTCCAGGTGTCGTCATTGCACTGAATTTCAGCCGATTTGGATAGAACTAGCCGAACTTATAAATACAAAAGATTCTAAATTTGCTATAGCCCAAGTAGATTGCACACTGCATCCCAAACTTTGCCAAGAAACTGATATAACAGGTTTGTTTAGATTTATTAAAAAAATTCTAATGGTAGTATACAATTATAATGTAATTGTAATTTGTTTTCCCGTAACATACCATGCATTGATATAAAGTAATGTTTTAAAATTACTTAGGTTATATAAGAGGTATGCCTTGTGACCATTCCTTGTATATGTTTTTTTTCTCTTCCAGGTTATCCTACATTACTCTACTTCCACAAGAATTCTTTCTCTCCTGTTGAATACAAGGGTACCAGAGATTTACCATCATTAACTCTGTTCCTTAGTGAAGTGTTTACTATGAAATCTGGGGTAGGTATTTATTTAAATACTCAATAGCACACATTTTATTCAAGTATTCTAATACATTATACTACTTATAAAACGGCTTAACTCACGTGTAACTCGGTGTCAGTACCAACTAGTTTCGAGCCCATTGGAGGCTCATCTTCAGGGTGAGTGGGAACGGTACTATAGCGCGTTCGCGGGCCTGAAGATCAGCCCCCGATGGGCTCGAAACTAGACGGTACTGACACCAAGTTACACATGAGTAAAGCCGTTTTATAAGTAGTATAGTAAAATGGCTCATGAAAGTTTTAATAGTTTAATATTCTAATACATTGTGCTTTGAGCTTATTTATTTCTGACTACCCTTAATGTTAGGGGTGTGAATTAAAAGAGCTATTTATATCTATAGGTCAAAGAGGCCGATAAAAGCAATGAAGTTAAGATATACAGTGGCATGGCTTATCTGACTGACCAAAATATAGAGAAGTTTGTGTCTAAAGGGCAACATTTTGTTATGTTCTACATGCCATGGTGCAAAACATCACAGGTAAGTGCAAATACTCCATTGATGGTATCAAATAAATAAATTAAAAATGAGGCTGAACATGTTTCATGCTACAACAAAACATGACACTGTGACATGACATGACACATGTCACTGTGTGTGTTAAAGATTCTTTGATGAATTTGTTAGCAAATTTTTTGTTAATTAATTAATATTTTTTTTACCACTCCAACTAAGCTCTAGGCTTCTGCTAGGATATGGTCTGCAACAATAGTCGAATGGCGGGATTCGAACTCTCGACCACATGTTCAGAAATCCGTATCATTAATAATTAGGCTATTGACCTTTAATGATTCTTTTAATTATATATATGTAGTTATGATTAAATTTCTCCACAGCGGTTGGCACCGGTGTGGGCAGAACTGGCAGTACACTATGCACACAGTGAATACATCCAGGTGGGCAAGGTGAACTGCCTGGACAATGAGATTACTTGCAAGAACTTTGACATCAAGCAATACCCACATTTAACTTGGATCTTTAACGGAAGGATTGTAAGTACATTTGAATATTAATGATTTTCCTGAGAGCTTATATTTCGGAGATTTTATCATTGTTTACTCCTTAAATGTATGATAATTTGCACACTACAAACTAAAAGTGGTTTTTTGTTTTTTCATTTATTTTAATTATGAACAATAAAATGATACAGTCTAATTGCAGTGGAATATTGCCATCGTATTTTTTCTTTTTAAGATGGGTGTTGCAGAAGTCGACACAATAGAGAACCTCAAAGCATATGTGGATAAAATGGTTCTGGCCGAAAATCACGATCCTGATAAGTTTATGAAGAAAAAGAAAACATTACCTGTTGCCAGGATTACTGAAGAGACATTTGAAACTTTCTTGGAAAAGGATTTAGTGTTCGTGAATTTTTTTGCGCCATGGTAAGTTTTTAAATAAAATTGTTTGAATCAAAACAATTGAATGAAAATCAATGTTTAGTGAAAAATCATTTAAAAATAATCTGCTTTTTAATTTGCCAAGTTTTTCGGCATGTTGACCAGATGTGATTAGACTGTTTTTTTTTTCAGGTGCGCACATTGTATGCAGCTCAACCCTTTATGGCTCAAGCTCGGTGAGAAGTTCCAGAACGAAAGCCGCGTGCTGATTGCTGACATCGACTGTGTTAGATCAAAGAATATATGTGAAATGGAAAAGGTTGGTAATAGATTTTTTGTTCTACATTTTCCAATTTGACCTAGAAATTATTATTTTATAGATTCTAATTGTAAAATATATTTACGTATTTCATTACAAAAAATGTAAATGGCCTTATTTTTTTTTCGCTTTCTCAAAATTTATTATGTTCTTATTTGACATTTAAATGGTTAGGCAATTAACTTATATTTTATTTCTCCACAGATAAGTGGCCTTCCTACTTTAATTCTATACAAACACAAGAAAATAGTCAGCGTAGAAAATGGAAGCAAGCCACTCGAGAATCTTGTAAACATGGTCAAGGAGCATTTAGATGAGGAAGTTACGAACGAGGAAGAAAATAAATCAATAGAAGAAGAAAATATATTAGCCAAAGACGAATTATGATTGTGATTGTTTAAAAAAAAGTAGATAAATATATAATTTATTACATTAATACGAATTTTATTTACGTCCATATTTAAAGTCAAAACTCTTCGTTATGTCACTTTTAATGATTAATTTCAATGAAAAAAAAAATGGAAATATTATTAAAACGCATTTTGAGCTGCGACAGTTTATTACACTACATGCACCACACCAATATACATTTGACATATTTTTAGATATGAAATTTATTACATATAAACTTTTTAAAAGGCGGCTCGGAATATTGTACAAGTTGCTACATGAAATAAAAGATTTAGCGGGGTGTATAGGGATCGGAGGGAGGGCACAGAATCGCGCGCTTTCGTGTAAATGACCTTGAGCCATCCGAACGAATGAAACGAGCTATAATAATATTTTTTTTTATAAACTTAAAATACAAACTCTGTGCTCAAATTATTCTCTTATAATTAATCTGTCAAAACATATAGGCTCCTACACAAATTACGCACGCTTAGTTACTAATATTGTATAGTGTCTTGTTTGCGTTTTTACGATGTATTGTCTTATACATATATTGGACCTTGACAAATGTATTTTTGAATGTAATTACAAAAGAACATAATATAGATGAAGTTGCTAGCAATAAATTAAATATGACATTAAATAAATGTTTCATATGTACATTTTATACATGAGCCATATACAAACAAAGGCCTGAAATATTACTAGATTAGTTATCTATGGTTTCTTTGTAATAAAAGAAATTATACCAATTTAAATTAAGTCTTTTAGTTCTTTTATATTCATAAACAGCATACAAAGAATGTATTTACAAAACACTTGAATATGTTGACATCATCAATAATAAAGACATTCAAAACAGCTAAAAGAAAGCTCAAATTTATAGATTTTGGATCAGGATACTGTGTAAAATAATTGTAATCTATAATATCTTGTTTGTGGCAGTCTCTTTGACAAAACGGATAACATTTTTATGTACAGCCAATGAAAATGTTTCACCAACTTACCTGTAACTCTCATATGGCCCTTACCTTTTTACTGAAACTCGGAGGGACAAAAAAAATAAGCTTTATATCTTATAAATTAGATTATTTTCTTGTCTAGAGTCTGTGACTGGAAGAATGTTCCATCTGCATTTGTAGCTTGTCTGTTGATTTGTTTGTGTCTGTCTCTTGACACAATCTCTTCTATCACCTCTCCATCTCCCTTTATTAACCTGAAAAGCAGGACTACACTGAGAGACAGCAAGGTACACTGGTTTAAAGTATTAAATAATTATACCCCATATCAAATTGTTATTCTAACTCAGGATACATTATAGTTTCACTGGTTTAGTGAACTTTTGATATTCCTAAATGATTTAGTATTAATTAGTAATATGCCTACAAGGCTAAATTTTTTTTTTGTATTTACGTAATTAATTTGTCACATTTTTTTGAGGTTTAATAAAATGGGCCTGCTGATGACAGCAAATATGAATTTGCATACTATGAATGTGAAATAATAAATTTGTATAAGCTTTGTATCAGAAAGATAGGATAACCTGTATCTGCCGGTTTCCTCGTCCATCACTCTGCGGACCACACTTTGACGCTGTTCCCATTCCTCTTTGGTCATTGGAGCCATTGCTTTTGATTTTTCCATCAACTCTATAACATTTAAATTTTTTTTAAAACCTCATATGAAGCTATAGTGCGAGTGCCGGTCACGAAATCTGATAAAACTACGGATGCTTTTTTACATACCGAGCAGAAAAATATATTGTACAGTATCTTCTAGGAATCTTTTTAATTGTAAATCTTACCGATAGGAATATCCGCGGTTGGTTCTTGACTTTGAGAATCTTTGCTATCACTGTTACTTCTACGTTTCTTTTTCAGTTTTCTCTTCTCTTCTTTCAGTTTCTTCTTTAGCAGTTTTTCCGTTTTCTTTTGTTCCCTTTTCAATTTCTTCTTTAATTTTCTGAGTTTCTTTTTCTCGTGCGATGATTCCGAACTACTGGAATTTGAACTGCTCCCCCTCTCGGATGATGAAGTGGAACATCGTCGTTTCTTTGATTTTTCCTTACCCATTTTCGTTTTCGTAAATGCGATGTGTTTTTTGTAGATTTTCCGACCGGGTGTTTTTCACTTTCATCAACTTTGACAGTGACATTAGATAATATGATAACAGATAACATGACAAACTAATTTTACGACGATTTTATTGGAAATGAAAATAATTACAACAATTGGTCAAATATTTAAAACAAATGATACAATTCTAATAAACGGAACGTAACATATTTAGAATAAGCCGTTAATTCCATACTTAAATGTAATTTCCTATAAATATAACACAAATAAGTTTTGCTCTAGGTCGATCCACTAATCCATAATTTTATAACTCGTTTACAATAAGTATTTTTCAAATTATACAAGTCATAACAAGAGGTACAATTTTTTTTAATTAAAGTATGTTACAATGGTATTACATTATTTTTTTAAAGAGGTGGGTTTAAACGTTTACCTAGTCTTGATTTCGAACCCAGACCGTTAAACGGCACATTCAGGTCTCGCATATATACTTATTTATTCCAATAAAATAGTTGTTATACTAAAAATAATCTTGGGATAGTTGTTATCTGATGTTTACCATTACAACTAAAAAGATGCATCTTACGCTGGCAAAAACTGTTTTTTTCCTTTAATTCGAGGTCGTCAGGAGGTGGTATAAATATTACGTTCAACTTTTTACATTACACATAGCATTAGCATTCAGATTGAACGATGACACGTCACGGGAGACGGGAGTTCCGATGAATAATATAGGGAGAGAGGACGCATGCGCGCGCTCGGTTCGCTGGGGACGGCATTTATTACATCTTAAACGACACTTTAAATACGTTCCCTGCTGTAAAGAACGCTAAAATGTCTTCAGTTGTTTTTACGATAGAATAATTTCACGTTTGGCGCCAAACATGTGTGTGTAATTGTTTTGGATTGTTAGTGCGAAGTATTCAGTGCAAAAGATGCAAGCCGGGGGTCCGGACAGTGCGGCGATTTCCGAAGCCCCCAGCAGTGGCAGCGAGGAGTCCGACTGCGAGGTGGGCCCGGAGACAGATGGGGACACCGCGCTCACCGAGGAGTGGGCCAGGGAGTTACTGTCCGCTGCGGGCGTGGTCGCGCCGCAAGAGGTTTTTACCGATCTTTTTTTTACGATTATATTTTTTTTATATAAATTTAGTGCCAGCTATTTGTTTTAATAAATTAAATAAAAAAAGACGAAGAAAATTATGTCTGCTAAGTGATTCATTAATTAAGTACTTCTCGCGATAAATTGGTTGAATGAATAAGTCAATTAAAAACGTTTGATGTTATGTTAACCGGTATTGTTCATTCAGAGGTTTTCTTATAAGCAAATGTTCAAATATTGAACTAAAACAATAACATAGTAAATAAAGAAAACAATTTTATATTTTTACATATATCTTATGGGGCTTTGGTATTTATGTTACTAACTAAAATCATAATTAAAATCGCAGGTACGAGTAGAATCCCGAGCGGGAGTCGCCGGAGCCCTGAGTCGAGTCCTCGCGGTAACCGTACGCTATGAAAGCAACGGAGAGCGCGAGGCCTTGCCTCTAGTCGTGAAGTTACCACCGCGGGATCCTTTCGGAAGACTCTTTGTGGCTGAAGCCCAGTTCGACACACGAGAGATACTCTTCTACACCGAACTTGCCCCGGTCCTTAACCGCTTGGCTGAGGAGGCCTTCGGTCCGGGACAAGGACTACCGATACCTAAATGTGTGAAGGCTAGACTGCCAGGTAAGTTTTAGTGTTACTTAGCAACATGATAGGCATATGCACTATTAACTTACAAACTTTTTTAAACTCAAGGAATTAGTATTTACGCTCTTGTAGAAAGCAAAATGTTGGATAAAACATATTTTAATGTATTTTCTGAAGAAATCAGTTGTGCATTCAGAACATAACTGAAAATTATTTTCGTCCCACCAAGGTCATAGAAATTGAAATAGTGCTGATCGCGACATGTAGCTTAAAAAAAAACAATACTTAATTATGACACATCACTAATTTGTTTTGCACGAGTTCTTTTCATTTCATTAGAATAAGAGTACTGTAATTACCGGTTTATATTTTAATATTCAACAATAAATTAAATAAGGTTATTAAAACGGATGAAATTAGGGCATAGACTGAACTGACTGAATGAAAAATATTAAAGAGTAAATGAAAGCTCTATGATTATACGTATACTGCGGTGGTTAGCGTTTTTCGTTAATAGCCGAGAGGCGAACGCTGTACTCGACTGTACAATGCACCCATTATTTTATTTTATTCAGATTTTTCTCGTTAGTTTTCCCAGGCTGCGAATAAAATAAATCAGGAATAGCTAGAACTGTTGACAAAATTATATCGAGCAGATTTGAGTATTGTCAAAAATAGAATTTGGTACACTCACGACTGGCCAGGTGCAAATTTGCCATAACCAAATTAAAAAAAATCATTAAGCTTGGTTATGGTTCTATTTTTAACCTGTAATCCTGTCATAATGCATAACATGAATTTTAATATTCTATTTTTCGTTTAACAGCGTAGTGGTCGTCGAATATTATTATGTTTCTTTAACAAAGGCCATCTCTATAATTAAATAATTTATATAAAAATAGCTTTACGCACCTCTCTACATTAACCTTAACTGTATAAAAGTTCACATTCATCTGTTTGCGTAACTCATTCTAACAAACGGTTACAAAGTTATAGCTTCTCGTATTAATATAATAACTGTATACGAATGTTTAAAATATTTTTACCTTGTCAATATGCTGTTACTTAAAATATTTTATAGATGTGACATTACTTGAGAAAATGGAGAGATGTTATGAAGCGATGTTTTCAGGGCGCATTACTTTCTTCAAAGCGGCCCCGTTCAGCTTTGTAAAGTCGGTCGGCCTAGATTTACGGTCATCAGTCCCTTGCAAATGCCTTCTGAATTATGAACGTGTTTCTATGCCGTAAACAAAGAACACGTTCTACTGCATTCCACCTTCTATTAGTTACAGTTACAAAAAAACATAAAAAGTCGTATTATGCCAAAATAAAACATATCTTACTTATTGTTATATATGTTTCAGATGAAATTGGAGGCGACAGCGAGTTAGTCCTAGAAGATGTTACAGCAAACGGCTTTGATTCCGCTGACTTCGCGGAAGGACTGACAGTGGAACGTGCGCGGGCAGCACTCAACGCGGCAGCCAGACTCCATGCCTTATCGCTTGCATTGCGAGAGAGAGAAGGCCCACTCGACCAAAGATTCGACTTCCTCTTCCCCTGCGAGCGAGCTGCAGCAGGCTACCTACGCCTCGTGCGAAGAGGGCTGCCACAACTCGAAGCGTTCCTCCGCGGACGTACAGACTGCATCGAAGAAGCTGCCGCTGTGTCAGCCCTGAGTGCTAGAGCACCGTCCCTGCTGGGCACGTTGCTTAGACCTGCCGAACCAGCCCCACTAGCGCACGCTGATTTTTGGAGCGGAAACCTCTTGTTTAGAGAGAAGGAAGGTCAAAGCGAATGTATTGCTCTGGACTGGCAAATGGTTTCTCTTGGAAGACCGATGGACGACGTCGCCCTGTTATTGTTATCGTCCCTTACGCCTGAACTAAGACGTGCGGTTGGTGAAACGTTGATTGAAGAGTACGGGGATCGTTTGGAAGCAGAATGTATGACTTTGGGTGCGGCCGCATCTGGGGCTGAGGTCAGGAGAGGCTTGAAGCCTGATTGGCCTAGGGCGGCGCTGAGAGCATTGCTGTTGTGTGCTGGAAGTGTAGACGTCGCTCTCGGTGAACCCAGAGCCGAAAGCCGATTGCTGGAAGCGGTGAAAGATCTTCACGCTCAAGGCATCTTGTCTTTAAAACCAGATAATGAAGCGTGAGATTGAAATAAGTCAGTGCCAAATCATGGGGCGTACTAGGGTTTTAAGATTTAAATTGTCAGGGTTTATTATTGTAAATTTTGTTTTACACCGTGATGTGAAAAAGACATTTAATAATTTATTATATAATATGGCTTGATCGAAACTTGTATAATGTGTGTAATGCAAACGAATTTTCTTGGATAATTTTTAATTTCCTAGCAACGCCCATAGTCTGTTTCCCGAGTGTTCAAATTGATCAATGCGATAAATTGTGAAGATTTCCTCTTAGCCAAAGCACAAATGATATTGTTGTGAGAATCTTTTTCTAGACGACAACGACCGCTTACGTCGCACCAGATGGAGCCTAAACAAAGACTGAATTTATATTTGCGTCGAGTTGTCGTACGATATAATTTTGGTAATAAATTGCTCAGTGTCTCGAACGATTACTTGTTTTTAAAATAAATATTATTTCAATGTAGGTGATGTTTTATTTTTCATCATTAATATTCTACTCAAGCTCAACATTTCAGTAATCCATTGTTAAAACAATTACCCTCAGAGAAATTATAGTGTTGCCTTCCTTGCCCGTTATATTACCCAAAACAGGGTCGTTACTTTAGCAAGCCGCTGCATATTAATGTTTGAAAGATATCGTTGTATTTATTACACTAAAGGTTTTATGTAGGGAACCCCAATTCATTTATTTGCTGATTTATCAGTGAGTGACGAAAAGAGCAAGAATCTAGAGCTTTAAAATTATTGTAAAAACATTGCGCTGATCGTGTTTGTCAAAATGTCAATGTCAATACGTCAATCTAAATCTTTGGAAGTGTCAAACTTAAAACTTCTTGACCTTCGTATCGTATTTAATAATATTTGGAAATGATTGGGAAGTGTTAATTTTGTCTTTTTTCTCAGTTACAATTTTCATTCCTAAGATGGCGCAAACGAATCAAATTAATCTGGATATAGAAGATGATCCTCCCAATGAAAGCCCCAACAGAAACGTTCCCATACAAAGAATGGATTCTACTTCTAGACCGACAGCTCCTAGAGGTAATATAGGCTTAGGAGATCGATTAAATAGCGTCTTTCGAGAAATTAGGCCACTGGTGGAACATGCTCGTATGGTAAGTGCCTTTTTTTATTATGCCATATATTCTTATATTAATCCAAATATTGCACAGCTAAATCCATTATATTTTTTCTCTAACAGTATCATTATGCAATTGATAGGTCTGTAATGTGTAGCAAATCATATGTGAAGTTAGTGTACCTGATCACGGCACTTTGAAAATATTTTCATCATTAAAATAAATGCTGTTTGTACCATCTAATAAATATATAACAATCTGATTAGTCATATTCACGTTTCATTAAATGAACGGAAAGCGTGATATAGTATACAATAAAAATATTCATTAAGTATTCAAAAACACACATTAAAAATTGCAATGAGTCATAAAGTATAGAATTTAATCTGGATTTGACATATACAGATTACAAAAATGTACACTATCCACATTATGTGTACTGCTTATATTTCTATTTATCAATACAGTGATAAAATAATTGTTCTCTTTTTTAGGGAAATAATGCCAGACTGTCCCTACCAACATGGCTACCAAGGAATACACCAGGAACTCACCAAATTGGAGATGGAGTACAAAGACCACAGAGTTCCATAGCTCACATAAACCTAGGACCGGCATCACAGACTTATGTTGTGACTGACAGAGGCACACCCTCACTACAAAGGGCGCAGTCGAGCGCTCATGGAGTTAGTGCTAGCCCTTCAAACAACTCTACTATCTCGGAACAGGGTCATGAAAATCAAGATGTCAATGTGCCTGTGAATCCGTCAAATAACAACAATGTTCATGACAATGCTGACAATGACAGTCAAAGCGATGATTTGAATCAGCAGGTAACTCCTTTAGTGGTGAGACTTTATTGCTTTTAATAGTATAATGCATGAATATTCTTGAACATCGAAATATGTTCATATATAGCATGAAAACAACTAACTAAGCTATACTAGCTTAAAAAATGTAAATTTGTTTTAATTGACTATGTCATAGTCACTCCTAACTTGGGTAAGCACTGAGGTCAGTGGCATCATATATGAACTGATCTTTATGTAACAATTGGTGGCCAGAGCTGAGCACATCTATTAAATTCGAAAATTCTCCATAAGATTAAAGATATTTGAACAAATATTGTCAATCATATCATCTGTGAATAGTGAATGTTTTTGTATGGCTTATTGGTTGTGGGAACTCATTCTCAACTATTATACTGTTAATTCATGTTTCTAGTTGTCTGGTTATCTAGACCACACTTACAAAGTTATTTTCAAAATGCATGATTATTTTGTTGCAAGTGAATTCTTTTATGATTACAAAGAATTTCTATAATCAAGATTGTGTAATTGATTGTCGAATGACACTGAAAACATCTATGCCTATCTCTTATTTTTTCAAAAAGCAAGAGCGAGATACCAATAGTATTGTAATAGGTGTTACGAAAATCAAGATCTGCTAATACATTGTGTATCAATTGCAACAAATAGATTGTAATAAAGATTTCAACATTACATGTGTTCTGCAATATTGTAAAATAAAAAATCATAATGCCAACAATGTATTCATTGATGTATGTAAACCAAGTTCATATTGTGTTTAGAATGGGTGAAATCCTAAAAGAAAATTGTAACATGGAAAAGTGGATTGTGAGAAAATGGAAACAAAAATGTTTACCGGCCAGTCCTTACAATGTTATAGTCATTATAGACTGTATTTTAATGTGTCGCAGGTGCTAGATGTGAGAGCGGCGTTGAACTTCATGATACGCTATGCCCCTTTCTACCTCATCTTGTTCATTAAGTTGATATATGACAGCAGAGAGGGTATCTTCACATTCTGTGTTCTATTCTGCACATTCACGCATTGCAACAGTCTTGTGAGAAGGTACGTTAAAACAATATTTTTTTTTCCGCTAACAGATGAACTTGAGTAATAAATCATATTCATCATCATCATCATTATCAGCCTAATGAAGTCCACTGCTGGACGTAGGCCTCCCCCATCGACTGCCACGAAAAATATAAAATCATATACAAAAATATCTAGAAATATTGTGTACAGCTTAGTTTTTATCCCCGTCTAGTATCGCATAATATAGCCAAGTGACCTTGATAGAAAAAAGATATTTTATTACCAAGTACATCCTATCCTTTACCAAAAAATGTGATGTAAAATAATGTACCTCACTTCTGTCTTCTGTTGGCTTGAGCTGTAACATTTTGCTAGAGGAATTGTTATATCAACACATATCTTGAAGGCTTGGAACATTGTAACAGTTTGGAAAATAAAGATGCAGTAAGGGCCAGTGTATTGGGTAGTATAAATGCTCATGAGCGACTAAGAAGTTATAAGCCTATATAAAGTTTGGTGATATTGCAAGTTGTATTTGTTCCAGGGAGCATGGGAAGCAAGCTAACCGCAGTATACTGGCGTTGTTCTGCGAGCTGGTCTTCACAGTATGCTGTATAGGCTTGGTCCACTTCTTGTTTGGTCATGGCAAGTTGTTGCCCAACGTGATCATGTTCCCCGGGTACACGGAGCCCATTGATGTGTGGGAGCTGCTGTGGCTCGTGGTGCTCACCGATCTCATAGTCAAGATCGTGACCGTCGATGTCAAGATATTGGTCACTATGACGCCGGCGTTCTTACTGCCTTTCCAGAAAAGGGTAAGTGGTTTGCTGAAGATCTACTTTTTGTATTTCGTTGGTTTCAACCTTCCAGAAAACAGTGATACAGTATTTCTATGTGTATTCCAGGGTAAGGTATACCTTTTCACGGAAGCAGTGTCCCAGCTGTACCGTGCGCTGCTGACGATCCAGCCGTGGGTGTTCTTCCTGATGCAGTCGTATGAAGGCTCGGAGAAGATGGTGGGCATGTTCCTCACCTCCATCTACGTCATCGCCAAGGTCGTGGAGGTGTTGGTCAGACTGCGGCTCTTTAAAAATGCCACCTGGACCTTGCTGCAGAGTGTGGTGAGGATTTTTTTATATTTGTCTATTAGTCTTCTAATTCTCTATTTTAATCTTGTTGACAATACTGGCGAAGATGTCAGAATGACACCCAGTGAACTCATCATCCAAATGTAATCAGCTCAAAATGACATCAGCTCATTTGAAATAAGGCCTATATTCTAGGGCCTATTCCAGACTTGGTTCTCGACCTGACTTGAAATCAAGCATTGTAATGAGCGATGTTATTTGCGCACCTCCTATGTGACGTTTTGTTCGTATATAAAAATGATGTTACAGTTCTGTCTTCTACAGAACTTGGGCACCAAGCCGACCGGGGAGCAGCTGGTGTCTGCCGGGGACGCCTGCCCCATCTGCCACGACGACTACACCACGCCCGTGCGCCTCGGCTGCAGCCACATCTTCTGCGAGCTGTGCATCTCGGCGTGGCTGGACCGCGAGCACACGTGCCCGCTGTGCCGCGCCAAGGTCGCCGACGAGCCCACCTGGAGGGACGGCTCCACCACGCACGACTTTCAGTTGTATTAACACGTTCAATGCTGCGACAGAGTGAACTTCTCACTAACAATCGATGGCAGTTATCGTGTTAGTCCCATCACTTCTATCAGTTGCCCAAAAGTAGGTAGAAAAAATTTCGATCCTTAGCATTGGGAGATTTTCAATTAAATATTAGATTATTTTTATTTTCATTTCTTCTGAAACAGCCGCTGTTTGACCTATGTATCAATAAACTGGTCCTAGGTCTTAAATGGAACCTAGGTCTCAATAAATTGAATTTATTTAAAATTAAATCATTGAGTCCTTTTTTAGTGATCGCAAAGTAGGTGACAAGATGACAGACGCCATTTTTTTAAATAATACCTTCAGTAGCAATACAATTAATAACAAATTAAGTTTTTTAGAGAGCAATTTAATTTGTGTAGCGGTCTCCCGTCCTTTTTTTTATTAAATAACATTTTGTGTTATTCTCATTTGATCCAATGTTGCCAGATGTTTAATACTAAAGAATTTTCTACTGAAAATAGAATTTTTCCTGTTAATTACATCCCGAATTACATGTTGTGTATTGTATAGTTACATCTATACATTTATATTAAGCCCATGACATTTAATATTAATAATTCATATTTAGTACTATCTTAGATTTCTTTTTTTTAAAGTAACGTATTTTTCAAATATCTTGACGGTTCCGAACATCATAGACATCACTACGTTTGAAGTAGCGGGGCGTATCGGGACGCGGGGGTAGGTCACGCTGCGCCGTTCAAGGTCAACCGACAAAATATTTGAATAACGAAAATATAAGGGTTCTGATATTTTAAATGGTACTCAATATTCGGAAACTATTTTAACACGTTCAAAGCCACCGTCTTGAACCAAATTAAAGAATAAAAAACACTTTGATGCTTAAAAATTGTAGCGACATTGAGCGTGTTAACAGTTCCAAATTAGTATGACAATATTGGAAACAGTTAACTTCTACTTAAGTAGCATGTTTAAGTAAATAAGTGAATTACTTACAAGTCCTAATTACATAGCATTTAAAATGTTCATTATGTCCCTATAGGCTAGGAGCGGCCCAAGTTAGGGGTCTAGGTGGTACACAAGCGCAGTGACCCAGTGCCTGACTTGGCACATATCTTTGCATTATTTCTCAGATATATGCAGGTCGTATCATAATTTCCTTCGTCGTATGTTGGATGTATATCAACAAGTACGCCACCGGTGTAAAATGTTTTAAATGAGGTAAATATTTGAATTGTATTTTTAAAACTAATATTAAATTTGGAGTGCATTTTTTTTTCAAATTTTTATTAAAACTATTGAAAGTTGAACACTTTGATATGAGTTTGAAGCCTGTACATGTTAAGGTTAGATATTAATTAATATTTTATGTAAATAATATTTCTCTCTATTAGTTATTAAGGGAAGTCACTTATTAACTCTAGATCCATAAATAAAATTTTCAATTTCGTCGTCTAAGACACGATATTAGAAAATTTGGTCTGTAAACTACAGCAGTAAGAAAGTCCCGACGAAATTCCTTCAGAGCCTTAGCTAGTTAGTTCTTAGGTATCTATAGGTTACCTATATCTAAAGTTGATGTCACGTGGACGATATTGCGATGGCAGTGTTCGAGAAATGCGGACTCGTGAAGACATGTCGCAATTTAAAACACAAATACTTATCATCTGTACCATTTGTTATCTGTTACTGTTTAAACCTACTTCTGTATGTTTTAAAAATTTAAGTGTTTTTTGTATGTCGAATGATGTAAATTTTGGAAACATATTTCTTTCCGCCCGCATTTAACATTCCGAATTTTACTGTTTTTTTATTTGCTTATTAGTGATTGACATTTTATTCTTTTTAAATCATTTTATCCCATTAAGTTTTCAAAAATAGTAATGTTATAATTTTTATTTATAGAATTGTTCAATTTTGGATCGTAAAGTATTGTCACAATTGTGGTATGACTTGATATGAGTCAGTATGCTTTACTAAAGAATATCCGTGATTTAACGATTTTTTTTTATAAATCATATTTCCCTACACAATGTCTGTCGCCACGTTTACAACACGTATGTACATATGTAAATAATGAAATTGGATAATTGTGATGAAATGTATATTATTACATTATTATTACAAAAAAAAATAATCATTAAAGTGTAATTATAATATGTTAATTGATTCTTCAATATGAACATTTTAACTTTGTTCATAAACATTTTTCTTCTCGTATTTATGTTGTGTGTCCACAGCTGGAATATTTGTATGGCAATATTTTTAATTTCGTTGGTTTAAAGAAACATGTCAAATACTTCAAGGTCTCCCGCATCCCGATTTCTAAAATAGTTCTGTGCACCCCACTCGCAAACATGAGTGAAATAATATAATTATTTCAGCTGCGGAGCGCCGGCGTTAGCAGTAATGCCTTGCTCCCTTGTTCTAACATCCCTGTCAGTTAAGAATAGTGTAGTTACAAGTATAATACTATAGGTTAGTAATTCCTTTAATATATGTTTAATAATTAAAATGTTATAGCCGTAAATGTATTCACAATACAAATTAATGTTTATATTAATTAAATTAATTTTATCAAATGTAGCCTAACGTTCGTAATAGATTGAATAATTTTATTTGTTACATGTATTTAGTAAAATAATTCTTAAAATAGTCTGATAAAGTCTACAAAAAAAAAAACAATTTCAAATCTGCCAATGCTTTTAACAAACCTGCCGAATGAAAATACAATAAAAATATTAGGTCAACATTTATGACACCCTTACCTAAGTACATTTAATCCTTCTTAACGTATGTCGGCTGAACCCAATAATCGAGCGAAGATTGCGATGAATCAAGATTCAATTTCTATGACAAATGTAAATTCTTCAAAATCGATTGTAGTGTTCAGCAAAAGTTAAATTAAGCGTTACTAACATAACTATATATTCAAATTTATAGAAAATATTTTCTTTATAGTTCTAAATATATGTAAACCAAAAAAAAAATCTATGTATAGAAGAAACTTAATTTCGTGTTAAGTATTGTTATAAAATATTCCATCGTGTGCGTAGAGCGTGTAACTATATTGTGATATAATCAGTCAGTTGTTAACAAATACAAGCCTATTATTTTGGTACAAATTGTTTTTTTTTCGAATATACTGTCATTTGAAGATTTTATTGTCTGGATACTGGACCTTTTGTATATACGAGATACCCCCTGGTAAACGAGCGGTGCGATCACAAGAGTGATGACCGACGCCCAGACATCTGCCATACTAGAAGAACCACAGCTGCATGCCTTTGAGAGAGGTACACTCGCGTCTTGAAGGACCATTAAGTCATACTGATTTGGAAATACCGCTGTGGACAGAAAAGTCAAAACCCGTCACATTGACATAAACCATAGAGAAATGATGGAACATCGTGTAGGGTACATGCACGAGGGACGCATTTGAATCTATGGATGTAGAAAATTATTTTTAATTAAGACAGTTTTTGTTGTGTACAAGGTCTGTCAAGCTAACAGAAGACCATTATAGTACTCTCTGCCTACCCCCTGTGGGTTACGGGCGTGTTGATGTATATAAATAAAACTATATGATGTTTATAATCACAATGTATTCATCAGTTTACAATGTACGGTACACAGATAGTATAGCTTATAGATTTACTTTCGCCTACAAAATGTGAAAAATTAAATAATTTAAAATTGTTATTATTCATATCACAAACATCGGATCAGCGACGCGCTGCTCTTCTGCCGGCAGGACGGGCCGCGCACCGCGACTAGTTAACGACGAGACAGAACTACACCACCGGCTCCACACTTGTATATAACCACACATTGTTTTAGATAAAAAAAAATACAAATGATTCTAACACATCGTAAATGTTTTAATTTGAAATTAACAGAAGTTAGTTAAGAATAGGTTGTCAAATGTCTTAACGCCTCACAACGTGTTAAGAGTCGCTACGTGAAACAAAATTTTAGATGTAATAGGTAAAGGTATTATGGTAAGTTTTTTTTTTTAAAAGATACTTTCTTATATCAAATTTCCAGCAAACGATTAAATTTTTCTTCAAATTATTTGATGAAAATACTTATTGTATTTTTTTCTCTATATTGAAAATGGATAAATATCTTGGTCAAATTTGAATAAAATGTAATCGTTCACCGGGACCTAGGTTCCTAGATCTTGTGTCTAGACACAAATTCATAAAAGACTTTTATTGCATTAGGGAAGGAAGTATTAAATAGTAACATTGAAAGGCAACAGTAAAGTATTTAGAAATTAAAACATAATTTTACCGAACTCAAAGCGAATATAATAATTTTTTTTTAACAGAAAAAAAATCACAAAATGTCCTATATTAATAACAATGTTGTGGTGTGCTTTATTACTGTAAACGCGGTGAGTCCTGCCGGCCGACCACAGTACAATTATTTGTCATGTCTTGGATAGCTAACTAAGTAAAGGTCGAAGAGATCTGCACAACTCGCCGCAAACACATTAATACATCTCACTTGGCACTTAAGTGTCGTAACTTCGTTAAGTTCAACCGACGCACGCTAAGTCAACACTCGCACTCACAGCTGCCACGATCTCGTCTCGTCCTCTGGAGTGGCGGGACTAGAGATGGGACATTACAAATCGATTACGACAGTTAATTCTAATTAAACATCGATATTAATCGCAATGAACTTATTCACGTAATGGCTCGATCACACTGTACACCTCCCCCCGATTCGTTGCTTGTATTAAATAATTCAATCACTATTTATAATCTATGACTTAGTTCTCGTTAAGAGCCGAATGAAGTCCAATATTGAATCAAGTTACGACTATAAATCAATTGAAATACAGCTAGTCGCTGTCTGACAAGTGCTCCTAGTTAATAGCTCGCTGTGGCGGCCGCGCCTGGCTCATGATGTACCATCGCTCTTCCTCGTCGCCGGTCAGTCTACAGTCCTGTCTCTCTCCGGCTCCGCCCACTCGCTATATCACAACCGTCGCCGCGTGCACAGCACACAGTGTCATTCCTCTGCATCTGCCATCTCACTCGAAGGTGTCGACGTGACTATTGTGCCGGGCGCACAGGGCGGCGCGCTAGCGGCTCGCGTTCGTTACGACGCGTCTGTGGTGACGAGCGCGGTAGGCGCGGTGGGCGCGGCGGGGACGGCGGGCGA
>JAODUI010000032.1:1182109-1208126 GCA_027563995.1 Papilio gigon
AGTACTCGCTTCTTGATGGACCCTAAGTCGTATTTATGAGAGACAACCCCGCCCACAGCGGCAGGCCGACCAGCAGCGCGGGCAGTGCCACGCCGGCCACCACGGCGATGCCGAGCGGCGCTCCCGCCAGCGTGCCCAGCTGCCACAGCAGCTTCTTCTTGCGCGACCACGGCTTCTTGCCCCAGAACGTGCACCCGCTGGGGCTGCACAGACACGTACACATTCGCTGTCACTTACATAGTTATATAACGCGCAGGTTAATTTGAAATACAATTTAGGTTACCACAACTATCAAATCAAAGTTGTATACATACTAATCAAGGCGACGGAACAAACCTAAGGTAGTGCAGGTCGGAGACCTCCTTCATGCAGAGCCAGCAGAACTCCGCGCCGCACACGCAGCACACCATGTGGTTGCAGGAGCCGTCCTCCACCTTCACGATGAGCACCGAGCACCGCGGGCACGGCTTCACCTCGCCTACGTCACAACACAACTTTACAATACTAGGAACCGTTCAAAAAATCCATAGACAATAATTTCTCATTTACATTGAATATGATCATAGACATGGGGTCTAGACACGTGTCGTTGCGTGGTGTCTCACCGTGCTCTATGTCTGCCGGCTGCGGGGGCGGCTGGCGCTGCGGCGGGTTGCGCGAGCGGCGCGCGGCGTCGCACGTCTGCGTGGGGTGCCACGCCGCCTTGCAGTGGTAGCAAAAGGACGCGCCGCAGCCGGGCGCCAGGCACGTGAGCTTCGGGCACGACGCGCACCCGCTCGCCACCACGGCGAAACTGGAAACACCAGAACAGATAAAATCAGTGTAATGTCAAGGACTTTCGCATTATGTCCATTCTTGCGTCTACCCTACCCTGTCTACCGTAGAACTGCCTAAATTCTCTTTCTCCAGTTAACCCGCACAACAATACAGCGTTAAGACATGTCCGTTAGCCGTACAATTCTACACGTCTTTGGTGAAGAGTATTCTAGCTAGGGACGGCGTCGTGGGCGTGTCCTATGGCAATCCGCTTCGTCGGGCAAACGTAGGAAGGATGAGCGAGAGTTCTTGTTTCAACATATAATATCATTCTATTTCAGTCAAAGTAACTATTGCATTTAAATATTATTTCTTTGTCTGTACATATTGTAACCGTGAGTGTTCATTGCTGTGACACTAGTCCGTCCTCCTGCGGATGCTATCGGGCAGTGGGAACCCTCGGTGTAACATACCTGCAGTCGGGCGCCGGACACCATCTGGTGTCGGGGTCGGCGGCGAGCGCGCGCCGCACTGAAAACTCCTCGTACTTGTCGTACAGGGTCTGGTTGTCCACAATGCGGCGCACATCTGCAAATATACAGAACACTGTGATTATCACAAATATATACCAGCCATATGTCGCCCACTGTTGAGCGTAGGCTTCCCTCAAAAAATCTCTACGATCGGTCCTCGGCCGCCCGCCGGATACTTCCACCGCTGTATACCGCCAATAATACAGTATGATATTAAGAAAATCTTTGTTCAAAAGATTAATGACGATCGAAAGCTTAATTAAGATAGCTCGCAGCAATCTTGATACTTTAAAACATTGTTATAAACCAAACAAAAGCAGCCATTTATCCGTTGTCACGTCGGCCATTTTATCATTAAAAAAGCCTCATTAGTTGCATAATGAAAGCTACCTTTTGTCCGCCTCGCGATCGCCAGCGCTAAGCTCATATTAAAACTACAACAGATAGGGTTGCTATCATTTCATGTTCATAAAACATATTAATATAATTTCTTACGTCTTAACTTTCGACACCTGTTTGTTTATAAAGATGTCTTTTAAGATGACGGTCGGAAAACACAAGGAACTTAAGTTTGCAGTACAACTTCAGTTTATACTGAACATTCGGACTGTATAAGTAAAATTTACGTGTGTCAAAACGTAACTGACAGCTAAATTTTTGTCTACACATGTACGGTCTAATTGTACAGTCCGACTGTACAGTTATAATTGAAGGCGCAGCTGGCTTTATATAAAGCTGACTACACGAGGGAATTCAGTTTACCTACCCATACTGGCAATAAGGATAATGAGGCTTTATGGTGACAGTTCATGTTGAGAACGTCCTGGGCTGAGTGATTACAATAATTAGAGCATAGTCAGTCATTGTTCGACAATTACACTTAATGAGCGTAATTATTGAGCGATTCTGTCATGAACTCAATACTGCCGCGTTCTACACGACCTTCAACTGTTTACATAAAAAAATGTATCAATTCAACTTTCACTAACGATCGGAAGCATTAACGATCTTGCCCCTAGTCTAGTATGGGTATCTACTATTTCTAATTAGTATAGTAGGTTTTTTTGCATATCACCGAGATTTCAATTACTGCGTAGGTAACTTAAACAGATTTTGATAATGAACACTTGACGCGGACAAAGTCGTGGACGCTAATAATGTGAGGATATAAAATGAACAGTTTCCATATCAAATATCCACACTTAAAGTATTAACATTACTTCAACAAATTAATAATATTCAACTAATCGTACATTCGCAGACTTATCGTTGTACCGATAAATATAATGGGAACATTGCCCTGCCTGTATTAGTCTGTAGACAATTTTGATGGTCACATTAAAAGTTTCTTTTTTTTTTAATTCATAATGTCTATTTTATCTTCGTCCAGACACACGCCAATGAGACATGGCTATACATAAAACAATTCTTTAAATTTCCATATAAAACAAATGCCTACTCTATGATCTGCCAAAGTTCAGCCTGTGTACGGGAAACAGTTTACGGTCGACCATGCTACAAAAAAATTTCCACCAAATTGTATTTAACTAACATCATCTACCTGCCATCCCACGGAGGATCGGCACTGAATACTCTTCCATACATCTATCAGCCTTCATATCTGACTTCACGCCCTTACGCACATTCATTCACACTTCCGGTCTTCCACTACCTTTATAGCCATCCACATTCCATTTCACCACCTTCTTTACGTGCTCTTCACACAGCCATACCACGATAACCATTTGCATCTCAATTTTGCCATCTCTGGTGCTACTTTCAAACTTCCCCCTATATTCCTTCATTTGGCTTATTGAGCGTCGATTACCATCTCATCGTAATGGATATGAATTGCACGTAGCCGACAGTAAATTTGTTTGATAAATATTTTCGTATGCCATTAGCCGAGCCAACAGCTATCCCCTCGTTAACTCTGCAAGTTGATATGTTGATTTTTAGTATACGTCCCGAACGTGCGTACCGGACTGTAAATATCCGATACCGATTGCTATATCAATGTTGTGGTATTTTCACGTACCAATCCATTCTTGGTATGCATTGTATCTAAAATACCAGAGGCCAGATCCAGCTATGTTTACGTTCATTGGCGTTACGATTTGACGGTCGAATTTTAAGTACGAAATATAGGAATGCAAAACGTTACTTAGTAAATGAGTTCGTTCGATGTAAAGTCTGCTTAGTCAAATTGTGAACAGACAGCATTTGTAACAATTCGGCGACATAAAAAAGACACATACAAAATCCGGTACAGTCTTGATTACCTAGAGTTAGGCTCTACTCTCTACGTTTTGGACAGCTTTTTTTTTTGTTTTCCTCCCGGGCAGGCCGTATTCATGTGTTTCACAAAAATTTACAAATTTCTTAATCACTAGCTTAAAATTATTAACAATGTCCCAGCCAGAGGCGAGCTGTTGCTATTTGATACATACATAGCTTCTTTTTATTTACCAATATTTCTTATAAGCATTTTAGTTATGCTTGAATAAGCCTGATAGGATATGATTCTCAAAAGTTGAATTATGGGATTCGAACCCACGACCACTCGATCGGTAGTCGACCCTTAACCATTAGATTAATTGGCGCAGCGCATATAATATTGTTCCTGTACCGGATTCTTATCCGCGTTAAAACTATTCATTACAATATCGAGGCAACGCAACAACAACAATTACAATTACGCAACTGCGACTTCTTTCACATCGTGCAGTGCGCAAGATCCTTGAAGTAACCAGTTACCGGACCCGGATTCGATCACGTTCAACTATTTCAGTCGTGATCGATGGAAATCCGTCCGGAAATTCATTTACAATGAAAAAATGTTGTATGTACTCTCAGAATCTCCAAGCGACTCTCTATTTTTACAATTAATATGAGAAATCTGAACTAAGTCGCTGTTTAAGTAAACCCGACCAAAGGTTTGAGAAGATCGACCCGGATGGAGTCGATCTTAGAGAAATCTGAACTAAGTTGCTGTTTAAGTAAACCCAACCAAAGGTTTGAGAAGATCGACCCGGATGGAGTCGATCTTAGAGATATGAGAACCCGATCTTTAATTGTAGAGTTCGACTAGTGATCGGATGACCTAATCTTCAATTGTTTTCTGAATCTTACCTTGTGGATGCATGTTCTCATGGCAGACGGGGCAGTTGACGGGCATGCGGGCCTCGGAGATCTCGATGGCGAGGTACTGGCGCAGGCACGATTCGCAGCAGCGGTGTGAGCACCACGCCAGCCGCACCATAAGGCCGCGGTTGAACATGGACAGGCAGAGAGGGCACTCCACCGCCTCGGCGCGCTGCACACAAACAAAAAGATTACATTTAGCTCATGGTAACAGACAAGGTCTAGATTGAATCGATCTGACAATCCATAAACATTTCATCGAAAATAGAAGATTTATAGATGCAATATTAATTCGCTTTATTCATATTCATTTTTCCGTTTCTGCGAATATCGAGCTCCGAAATGAAGAGCTAGGGGCTGTTAACATTGCTTAATATTATACACTATCATAATCTGCCTTTGTGTGCCCCTTGCTGGACATAGGCCTTCACAAATTGCTTCCTCAGTATGCGGAATAGAGTATAGCTGAGAATAATTAGAAGATTGTTATATATATTATTTTTATGGTATTTCGTAGGACACGATATTCGGAGCAACAGGCAAGTTCAAGCCTGTACAACGTAGCGATGCATCTGACCCTCAAGACTAGAGCTGGAGGCAATCGATCGACCCCAGTACGCCCGTCGTTAGTGCTGCTTGTCTTCTGAATAATGTATGTATTGAAGACGATAGGTAATAAGACGACTCAGTCAATCCATTACTACGACACAAAGGAACAAAGAATCGACTCTTTGCAGTATATATTTGTTTACTTTGCCTGATCAATCATTTCTGTACATGAGAAGGGAGCAAACGAGCGACGGGATCACTGACGTCATCACCAATGTCTATGGACATCCGTAACACTTGAGAAGCATAGAAGCATTATCGGGTAGTTGATAAAAGTTGCGGGTATATAATGAAAAATAACATGTGTGAGGAAAACATACGTCCATCTTTGACTGAAAAAAACTGCCACTCTCGTATCTACCTCCTAGTTAATATTATTGTATGATTATAAAACTATATAACAAACATAACTAAGAGCATTTCATAAAAACTTGTAATAAAAATTTAAAAATAAAACAGTATCAAACCGCCTAACTAAAAGTTGTATTTAAAACAAACTTCCTCCGCTACAAGACAATTCAATTTGCAAAGTTAATAAATTGAGGCAGCGACTTCGCGGAAACACAATTTTCGCTGAATTTCAGATAAACTGTGCCAGCCCATTTAAACTATTTGTTATACAAAACTGTATATTTCTCTAACTACATGATATTCTATATGTTAATATATCAAACGAAACCTCTGTACCTCCTTTTATAGAAACTGCTTCTTTGATTGTTGTGGCATTGTTATTTTGAATTAAAAAAATGAAAGGACCCGGTTAATAATAAAATTCAAATTTCGAACAATGGCAGACAAATAGTAATTTTTGGATTATAATTAACACTCTTAAAAAAATAGCTTATGCTGACTGTAGACTTTAGTCATTTTACTAGGAAACGAAGTAAGATACGGTTGATAAACATTCAATTTTAATATTGATGCATGCTTTATATTTATAGATTGAATATTGTTCGCGTCCAGGCCGCGCCGAGCCGAGGACAGGCAGGTAACTAGGCCAGCGCGGGGCGGCCCGGACCTCCTATTTATTACATCTGTTTCATATCCAAAACGTTATCAATTTTTTAATTAATTTTCCAATTATGAACTTTTTGTTTTCATAGTTATAAAAAATGAAAACTCATATATTTAATATTCTCCAAAACATTGATTGACTGATTATATAACACTTAACGCGACAAAAATATATCTGACTCATAATATAACATCCTATTATTTTGTAAATTGCACTTTCATAAGTTCTCATCATCATCAGCTCACTACACGTCCCCAGCGAGGGGCTCGGAGCCTACCCTATTATTAGGAGTGACAAAGCCATAGTCAACCACGTTGGCCCAGTGCGGGTTGATTGACTTCACACATATTTTTGAATTTCTTCGCCGATATGTATAGGTTGCATCACAATGTTTTCCTTCACCGTAAGAGCGTCAGATAATGTACACATATGCAATTCGAAAATTGAAAAACACATTGGTACATGGCGGGGATCGAACCTGGACAATGTCAAGTACGGTCCGGTGCGGTCAAACGCTTAGCAACTGCGCCACCGACGCTCATAAGTTCTATGACGTCATAAAACTCTACATATAAAACAAAATTACATCATCTATGTCACGTGATTTCGCAATAACCATGTTTACGACAAATATTGAGACGTAGTCAATAAGAAACTACGCTTTATTAAATTTGTAGCCAGAGAGGAAAATGAGTATTCATGTAATTTAAAAAAAAAACAGGCCTGACTGTCAATCCTCTTAGGCGACCGGTATCTATTGAAACCTCATTCAAAACCGGCCGAGCCTAAATTTAAACGACGCTATAACATGGAAAGAATATTCACTTTACTAAACGCCAATAGCCTAATGATTGGTACGGATTTACAATCACGTGGTAGAGAGTTCGAATCACGATAAACGACTATTGTCGTAAACCATATCCTAGCACAAGTGTAGAGCTTAGTTGGTTACAAGAAATATTAGTAGATTAACAAAAAAATTCTAATATTTGAAGTGTGAAAAAAATATTGTTAATTTTGATTCTATAATTTTAGATATACGGATGTTAGTACAGCGCTACATTACAATCTTGAATAGTGTACTACTTAAAGTTTTTTTAAACACGCGGACGAATTCACAGGCGACATCTATTATGCGAGTATTAAAATTCGCATACTAGATGTCGACACTTGACTTCTAGACATATCTCGCTGACCCTTCTGTCTATCAGACAAAAAAAAGTCTATCCCGTCTTGGCTAACGACCTTTCAATAGACCACCAAGTCGAACAAAGACTAGCCGACGTGAGCAGATGTGTCAACGACACAGGAAGAGGGGTCGCGTCTGAGATTGTATGGTAATGGGGTGATCAGAGACGTCTAGACGCGAGCCGGCATTAAAGCATATGAAACCCCCCTGCTCTGCATTACAATTGCTACGGGGTGAACTTTCTTTACAATCAACATTGAAAAGTCACGGCATAAATTAGTAATGAATACGAGAATTTAAACCGGTAGCGTACAGGGCACAGAGTAAGCAGTTCAGACCAGACAATCAGTCAAATGATAAGATTATACGACCTGGCAATGTGTACTGGAGATGCAAATTAAAGATTAAAAAGCACATTGCTATCTCTATTTTCCTAAAGACTATGAGAGAGACAACAGTAGGTGTGTTTAAGGTGGTTCAGTCGGTGAGACGCTAAGTAATCAATTTGTATAGAAAACACTCGTAAATCGCGCTTATGGCGTGTTAAATGGTTCATTTAAAATAACGACCGGTTTCCATTGTATAACATAGTTGTGTTAGTATTCTGTTGTATTGGGTATTAAGCACATTCTGACGATGGAACATTTCAAAGTTTTTTACATATTTAATTTAAATTAAAATATACCAATTAAATGAAATAAACACGAATAAAATTAAATAAACGACAGTCGACATGTCATGAAAATAAATTATCTTCTGGGCGGCGATAAATTATTTCTGCTGTCACTTGAAACTCGGCATAACTCAGATATATTTTATGTCATGCATATCAGTGTCGCCATCTAGTAGTAACAAATATAGTTTTGACACTTCTAACCTTGTAACAGCTAAAAAAAACGTACGAAAATGACAATTATCTTCTATGAAAGAACTGTTATTTTAAAAAGTTACAATTATAGTAATAACTAGAAATGAATCTCCGGTTAGTCGGATGACTTTGGTCACATAACACAAATAAAATTATTAACACCTGCCTAAGTGAGACATGACTGTTTGTATTAGGTAAGGCGTAATCAGACGTTACGCGATGACATGCAATCGAAGAGGAGAAAGGGGGCTCGGTCGGTTACAACACGTGAAGGCGAGCCGGTCGCGGCAGTGCTTTGCTAGGTACCAACGCGTCCGTTCGCGGTGTTCCACCTAAAAAGCTACAGTCGCGCGAACGTTTCGTGCGTATTGCGTCGACGACGCAGGCACAACAGCATATGGGATGCAGTTTTTAAATATGTTTGTGAGAAAAAAGTAGGTCAGTGTCAGAGATAGATGAATAATTGCTTTGTACTATTATCCCGGTTTTTGTGGTCCTCATTCGTTAATTTGTGAAAAGGGCAGAGTTTGCGTCCAAGGCTTTTTTAAGTGGAATACCGCGAACGATTCCGATTGTACAGGTTCATGTGTAGAAACACGAAATCCTGTTGTACTAATAGTCTGGTGTTACATTCCTGCGTATGAAGATTGCACATTACAAAAAATTTAGATTATTAGGCTTATATTTTGGGATTCAATTTTAAAGACTCATCTATGAAGATTCATTTGATATATTAATTAATACGTAAAACATTTTTAACTTTGTTATGCAGGATGTCTTCAAGAAACAAGTCATATACTTATAGTCAGAAATTAGGCTATATATTCACACTATTAAAATTAGGTGGTGAGTAAATTGGAAAAAAAACTCTTATGTCAGAATTTCATGTGCTTAATACCGCTTGGGAAGAGCTGGCAAATTATAATATCGATACTATATGAAATAGTTTACAAATTCTTTTGATCGTAGACTTTTCAGAACAGCGCTGTAATTTCATGATCGTATACATATCATCTCGTCTGATACGAATTAATAAGAGCGCTGACCCGAATAATTCAAACGGCTTTTAGTTGACTTCAATAATTAGGTGTTATCGAGGGGCCGGCGCTTGACGCGGCCCGCCGCTCTCGTCTTGATTGCTTCTAAAATGGCGACGATAATATTCCATTTAAATCTTTTATAATTTTCCAGACTGGTTCTAATATTGTACGGTTTTCACTATTTCATTGTTTAATACATATCTAATATGTATTATAAACGAGAAAGTTTGGATGTATGGATGTTTCTATTTTGTCACGTAACTCCAGAACGAATGAACGGCTCAGAATGGAATTTGAAATAGAGATGGATTACAATTTGAAGAGTATTGTTCACGTATTATGTCACAAGATGGCGCTATTGCTAGTTATCCTAGTCTCCAACCAACAAGCGGTCGCGGCCGCTCTAAAAAACTGCAAATTCATAGTGTCTGCAATAAAAATATAACTAGCGTCGCTACGTGAGTTAAATTTCATTTTAATTTATAATGCTTTCAATCATTAAACAAGCATAAACTAAAAATTAAGTTTTTTTTTTTAATTCTACGCGGTAGGAAGGAGTCGTGGAGACATTTTCATAAAAAAATCATATTTCACGAAACACAACTTAGAAGTTGTCACATAATGTGATAACTAGATTATATCTGTTCACAGCAATGTTACAAGTTTCGACGTAACCAAAATACAAATTTCACCGTCAACCCGTTCCAAGAGCGGACACCGGAACGTTGCCCAACTGTGACCAATACTTTATCCATGCGTAATTTAGGGTTAGCAATTCTTTCCTTTTACATACAAAATAACAGTTATATTTTCATCAATGTATTTTTTGAGACTGAGTAGTCATTTAATGCAGTTTCATATACAGTTTGCCTTAAAGAGTCATTTACGCTTTCACCGAGCTTGAGGTGGGTACGTCTTATGACTCATTGGGTATTCTACTATAATGTGTTTGAAACTATTTATTCTATCTAATGCCAATAATCCTTCTAAAATCAATTCTCTCGTAAGTCATAGATAAATTACACTATCGGGAAACGCATTGTATTGCTGCTTTTAATAATAAATGTGAATGTGGCAACCCTATCGACAGTCAGGATAACAATGGATAAGCAAGTTAACACTACATGCCATCATTATGCGATCTTTAAACGCACTTTGCATACATGTATGAAACTAAAAGTAGAAAGCTACTCGACACTGTAACTGTTTCCATTGTCTAAAAATCTGTAGAAAAACATTATCATCCTCTCATACTCTGTACACACTAGAATATATTTTAATACAAGCATATCTTCGATCAGATATACGTCCCCACTAGGGGCTCAGAGCCTTTTCTATTAGGTGTGACTTGGCCATAATAAACCACGCCGGCCCAGTGCGGATTGACTTCACACAAATCTTTAAATTTCTTCGTTTCCACCACGATATTTGTTCTTCATCGTAAAAACGTCGGATGCATGTATATATGAAATTTGAAAATCCCATTTACACATGATTGAGATCGAACCTGGACCATGTTGAGTTCGGTCCGGTCCGGTGAAGCGCTACTTCGCCACTGACGCTCTCATACAAGTATTACGACAGTGAAATTATACATTTATAATTTACTATACTAAGTCATGTTCAAAACATGAATAATAATCAGGTAATGTTACATCTTTCTAGCTTTTGTTCAAAATACTTTAGGTACTTTACTTTACTACGTTTAAATAATAATAAACAGAGATAGAAGGAATTTTATATATGTACAAAATACGTGAAAACAGTAGTAGAAAAGAGTAAATAATGTAGATGCATTTTACAAGAATGAAAGCTTTCAATACGTACAGCTTTTAAGATAATCAGCTTTTGAGACTCTTAACAAAAGCTTGGGAAGCTATTACTTATTTGTATTTGCTACTGATATATATTCTTCAATGAAATATCAAACTATACTACTTATAAGAACGGCTTAACTCACGTGTAAATCGGTGTCGGTACCGACTAGTTTCGAACCCATCGGGCGCTCATCTTCAGGGTGAGTGGGATCGGTACTATAGCGCGTTCGCTCGCTCACTTTATAAGTAGTATAGTGAAACGTCTCATAAAAGTTTTAAGAATTTAATTGAAATATGAAACACTACTATTTCAGTACAGTTCAAATTAAATTTACAAAAAAAATAAATATTTTTTTCCGAATTAATAATTATAAAAATTTCATAAAACAAAACAATTAAAACGAGTAATAATCATGTGTTCGATATTCAGTTAACAATGTACATTTAAATAAGGACATTGGCAACGCTCTAGAAGTGCGCTGGACCGAGACAGGTCAATGAATCGATGTTTTTATTTCAGATTCGAGGTAAATTCGATTCGCTTGGAAATCGGATTAGTATGTAAGTCGTTCTCACGAGGTCAAAACGTATATTTAAGGTTATTCACATCTCCTAGTTTACATCGATTTATAAAACGCAACGCATCTGTGGTTCTTCTGGCATTGCGGATGTCTGGGGGTCGGTGATCACTCTTGTGATCGCGCCGCTCGTTTGCCTCCTTCTCGTGTAAAAAAAAATACACAATAATATCTTATTTTTTTAAACTGGCAAAACATCAATAGATCTTGACATTTAATTTGGTTTAAAAATCGATTAAATGATCGCATTAGCAATCGATTCTTACGTTCCATACAAAGTAACTCTCGGTTCGATCTATAGATGGATAGCTAGTGTAAGGTTAGGCTGCACAGTGTAATATGTTAGAGAAGTCATTACCAGTTCATCTTCGGTGACCACTCGTACTATGAACTGTCTGATCTGTGTAGGAGGCTCTGGGGCGGTCTGCTTCGCCGGCCGCGCGTCTCCTTGGTCCAATACTGTAACGAAAACACTTGTTTAAATGTATGTCATTATACAAACACGATCAGCTGCAAGTTATTTTTAACATTAAAGGCAAAGTAATAACGTCGGGAAATTTATAGAATGGCGCAATTAAAAATTCATAATTGCTTCAACAATTTCTTTTCATCGAGTTTTTTAATTTTTTTTATAAGAAAAGATCAGTCATTGGACAAGGATCATTGACGCCCATGGACATCGCAATAGCAGATGAACCATAAATGCGCAGCCGGTGTGTGACCAAAGGGAATTTTTGCGTAATGAAAAAAAAAGTACATCGGAAATAAATTGGAAATCGTTCAAAATTCAAAGAGTAATATTTGGTAACCATTTAAAATAGATAAAAAACATTAAACAATATTGTTTCATGTTGTTTGTTCAAGAGATTAAAGGTTATAAAATATTTTCACAAAGACGTGATCAGACGGTACAAAGATGAATTACATAAATATAATTAAATTAATTCCTTGACCGAATTCAGAATGTTTTGGCAATTGTTGAAGACATTAAGCAATAACGTAACGCTCTGATAATTTCTACAGTTTTATTCAAGTTTGTCGTAACCTTTCACGAATCATCCGACTGAAATAATTCACGGACCAATTAGAATGTGTACAATTTGAAATAATTAATCATCATCATCATCATCATTATCAGCCTAATGCAGTCCATTGCTGAACGTAGGCCTCCCCCATCGATCACCGCGATGACTGACATTATTACACGAATTTTATTAACTAATGCGTTTCAGTTTAACTATGGGAGTACACTGTTCAACTGAACACTTGAACATAGATACAAACACGTTGTCATAATTCATATTATACTGATGGTTGGATCTTTGTTAACAGTTAACTCGAAAACGACGAAGGCGACGTGGTAAGAAACCCATTTACAAGCAATCAAAAAAATCAGGAAAGTTTTATGTTACATGATGAAGGGGATCTTGCAGACTTACATTAATATAACGAAAAGCGAAGAGACTTCTAAGTCATTTTTTAATTGCACGCGGTTACGGACAAAAACGAGTTCTTTAATAATAACAAAAGAAAAGTACAAATGTTTCTCGCATGGATATCCAGCGTTAAATCGATCTAACGGTTCAGACTTCTTATCTACGAAAATATTGTTGACCCATATTGTGAACCCACTGTGAGTTAAACAAAAAAAAAAAACATAACCATCCATTAGTTATGCCTTACAATGTTAATAATACTCTAGTATATATATTGAAGTTAAATATACTTGTGGTTGTAAAATAATCATCATAAACTTATCTATCGTTACTTCAAGATACCAGTCGCTTGAGATGGCACGCCGGACAAAGGAGTATTCTCGTTTGCGACGTGCCAACTTAAGTTCCAATACAGTAGTCTATGCAAATGGTATTAACGTCTTGCCTTACGCAGTATCTATCGCATACGTTTGTTTTAGATTACTTGCAGTAGTTAATTGCCATTGTTAATGAGTACTTATTTTAAGATTATTTTCTCTTCTGATAAATCACCTTAATGACTATTTGTATTACCGTGGCCAAAAACAAAGCGTAGAAAAAAATAGTGAAACATTTTAGCAGATAGTTTCGTAACGGCTAATCTCGATGACAGTTGACATACAGGGCAGATACTGTCTGTTTTTTTTTATAATAGAAGGGAAGCAAACCAGCGCACACAAACATGATATTAGACGCCCATGGACATCTGCAATACTAGAAGAACCGCAGATACGTTGCCGGGCTTCGAGAAAAAGGTACGCTCGCTTCTTGAAGGACCCTAATTCGTATTGGTTTGGAAATACCGCGTTGGACATGGACAAGCGCATAGACCAAGTTTTTTTTATTCCGCGTCGACAAAGTTGCAGACAGTACATAGTTGAGCTGCTGCAATTTATATGTATTAAAAAAAACTAGGTTAAGTTACTCTGTAAATCACTTCAATTTGCAATGATCAAAGCTTCGGTATCCTTTGAAGTAGGTTACATATTGGAATAACCCGAGTCAGAGCGAAGTTCTTACACAAAATGACTGTAAGGTGATTTGTGGTGGAAAACCCTGTGCACAATGCCATCATGTTATGTTCATGTTATTTCCTCTGCCCAAACAACCATTCATAGGCTGGTCTTTTAACGACAACTTGAGATCAAACAAAACGAATTGTTATCAACTGCAATACACGAAGATACGCTTGAGATGACGAGCACAGAAGATAAAAATGTGTATGGTTATACAGGTAGAATAAGACTGAAGGTGGGGACGAGTTATATCAAAGAGGATATGTTTAAGAAAGGTGGAGTTCAGATATGACGACTGATAGAGATGTAAGGAAGACTAGTACATACTGTGTTGACCCTCCGTAAGGAAAAGGCCAGTTTGATAATGACACTAATGTTAAACAGTTTTTTTTAGAATCTGAAGCCGTATTTATAATCAATGGCTAGTGACCGCTCGCGCTCACCTAAGGAATCATTCAACTGTATACACGAGCCTGTTACCAGAGCTGGATTATTTTCTATTAAGCGTTAATTTATTAGCTATTCTTTCCTCTTATTTCCGAACTTTATTACAAATAAATAACATATGGGTTTAGAAAACGTACTCACGGGGACTTTCCCGAAGACGAGACATCTTGAATATACGCAACAATAAGCAATTATTTGTTTAATTTATTAGTGTTTTGTTTTATACAATTAGTTGTTATGATACAATTTTCAGACATAGTCCGAGATAAGGATGATATCACTCTGCGATCAACGCACCAGATTTAGTCGATTTATCTATGCCTTCATTTAAAACTTAACCCATTTCTTAATCGTGTCCTGTTTCACGCAATCGTTACATTTCTTTAGACCTACACCTAAAATATGTACCTCATATTAATATTTCAGATCACAGATAATAAAATTAATGTTTTTATAATATGTCATTATGTGCCAGTGTCAAATGGACAGTTCTCAATTCTGAATACTTCATCTATTTCCGTAATGTGTCAATGCACTGGCTGGCAAACTTTCAAGATTACATCACATTAAAAAAAATACAAATTTTTATTCCGTCTACTTAAAATTTTCGTATTCCATTTATTTTATCTCGCCATATAATTACTTTTAACTTATCACTTTACATATTTTTGGAATTAAAAAAAAAATTACATTCGCCTGATAGTTTTAATGTAGAATGATTTTTAATTTTTTATTGCATTTCTAAGTTTTCTTTTACCGTATCTGGGAATAATAAAATTAATTGCAAGATTGCAAATATCGTGTTGCCGCGTGGTTACGAAGATTAGCGTGGCTCCCGCACGTGAATCGCGCGTCGCGGAAATAAATGTATAAAATACATTACACAGGAAAATTAAAGAATTAATCAGGACGCACAATAATGCGCTGAGTAATAACCTCAACTGTATTAAAGTATGTTTCCAACCGAGGGGAATATCAAATATTGACAAAACTTTCGTTAATGACAGTACATTTTAAAGACTCGGTGAAAACAATGTCAAAAGTTGTCAAGATGTTGACAGAGAGCGACGTGTAGATGGCGCCTGTAGCGACACAGCGCCGAGGGCTGAGTGCTCTTAATCATTCGCGACGGAAAACACTCCCAGCGCTCTGTACACTCCTAGCTGTGACAAGTCGAAAATTAAACCTGACATTTTTTTATGAATTATTGGAAAAATATGCAAACATAGCAAGTCTTTATATCTTAACAAGACGTTATTTACTAATAGACGTAAATGTACGTACAAAAAGCCGCAAAAGAAAAATGCTTTTGCAAATTACTAAATTACTAATACTAAAGATTTAGCCACAGAGATATTTAATAACGTATTTAAGTAGAGGAACTCTAGTAAATCCTCTCTAAATGTCTCGCTTAGTTGCTTCACGACTCATATGGCACTTAAAATTACATGCCAACCCTAATTTGCAACATTGCTAATTATTGGTGCGATGGCAACCCTACCGCGGGGTCGTGTTTTGCAATAGCAGTGTGCCGCGAGCAAGCCATAAAGTTGCGACGTGCACGTGCGCAGGGCTTCGGTCGGCACACGGCGGAACATAATTAAAATAAAAACTCCGATTGCATTTATCCGTACACACGTGGCTCACATATTTTTAAAACATTATAAAAACGCACTGAAGGAGAAGTAATAAAATGCGTCCCTCCTTACAAATTTTAAATTGATATCACAAATTTAGCATATCCAACATTGAGAACGTTCGTTAACAATATGTAAAATTTATTAAAAACATATCGAGGTAAAACTAATTAATATGTATTTAAAAAACCACTCCGACACATTGTTTCAAGTAAGGTTTCATACATGTAAGTAATACAAGAGAGATCTCAATTTACTGTCGATTAGTTGCAGCCCTAAAACTGAATCAACACAATGCAAAATCGACCGGTTCACCCGCTTACATTGAAATATAGCCAGCCTCTATACCACGATCTGATCCTTGCCAATACAAATTCCATAAAAGCACAACAATAAACGATTTTATGTAATTCTAAAACGTACATAGATGGCAGTGCTGGAGATAACAACGATCTGATATCGAGAGAGACATACTTAGATGGCCTGCAACAGTACGTTTAAGAGTGCGTAGCGCTTATACCGCACAGCTTCTGTATTAAACCTTTTTGTTCCACAACACAAATTAGAAGAAGAAAAGATATCTTCAGACATCCTTATAAAACAAAAAAGTTGTGGTTTAATTCATGTTGAAGCAATTATGCATCTATATAACCATTAAGCGAGACCTCAGTCAAGATTATACTGCTTGATAAAATTACTAATCCTAGTTTTTAGCAAGCTATTCTAAATATAAGCCGTACTCTCACGCTGACATAACGTACGTAACTCTGTTCTTGGAAATATAATTGAGGACAACTAGACAAAACAAATTCAGCAGTGTCTATGGAACAATGAGCTCACTGTACCAATTCCCGCGAGAGAGTCGACTTGCGGCACGTTTCGTCAATATCCAGCCAAAATTCTTTGATAGTAAACATCACATTGCAGTGTGTATCCACTATAGAAACACTTAGATGAACAAAAAAGTAGTAAAAGTATTGGGATAGGGTAAAACATTCTTTTTAAAACAATTAACAAACTTGTTCTCAATTGTTTCACACAAAAGCGAAATTAAAGTGAAATATCAACAGTAATAAATTATCATCCTTATACAGTTTAAATTTCCTTCGAGACGGAATTGAATACGGCACATTTAAAATTCAAATTTGGTGCAGAATTAATCGTCAGCTATTGTCCATCAAAGCGGAGGTGAAATTATAAATAAAAGTAGAGATTTTTTTTTTAAATTTTCACCAATACAACAAATGTCTGCAGCACGTAAATGCTTTACAAATAAACGAGGAATGTAAAAATTGAATTACAGTGGGTCACCACTGTACCGAACACAGAAACATATTTCATTGTTATCTTAATTTAAATAATTATTCATACGTAAACATCTCTCTAATAAGACTAAAAATGTTTAAGCATGAATGTGTCATCAGTGGAAATCCACGGCTACATGGCAACTCAAGTGCTCACTGTCGTAGACATGACGTCACCTGTTCACGTCAATACTAACAAAACATCACAATGACGGGTCTGCTTCGCAATAAATTCAGGAAGGAAACTACGGCCGTGAAAATATGACGCATCCAACGTCTACTTTGAACATATAGCTAAAAAGCACATTTAATAAAAAAAAAAACAATACATCACACTCCGCCTATAATAATGTGGTACGAGTACAAAACGAATAGCACCTCCCCCTTACAACTAACCCCCCTTCCCCTCAAACCGTTTAATTACGGAAGCTCAGGAGGTATAAATTATCCCTAAATGGATTTAATCCATTTCCGGAACAAACTAGAAAAACGGCTATGTCCCTAAAATTTGGTAGGTAAATTTTCATTATTATTGTAACCGTTTTTTTAATATCTTACACGATTAATACACCGTCAAAGCCCACCTACTGTGAAAGAGCTACATGCATATTGTACAGGTATTACGTCTGCCACTTCTCGAACCCAAGTGTTCTTCGCAACCTACTTTCAATGTTAACAGCGCCCTCCAAGTAAACCTACTTTTAATCTCTCACCTCCGCGCCCCTCCACGCCTCTCCGTGCCACATGTGAAAGCGATCTGGGCCAACGACTTTAGGGTTGCTACCGGTTTTATTTACGTTCAAAAGTTATAGAAAACATCAACACGCATATGTGTTATGTGTTAATATAAATAAATATAATACCTACTCATTACATTTATCTACTTTCACTGTACTACAAGCCAAGTATGTTTTACTTGCTTTTCTTGGATAAAGTGTTCATAAAATGTTTACAAAGATATGAAAAAAAAATTGTTTATTGTTGTTGACAACCCTAACACTGAGATGTTTAAGCTGCCTTAAGCCCGCTGCCTTTTGCGGCAACTACATTACACTAATGAATGCGTAATGAAGTGGGGGAAAGGGGGGGGGCGGACCAGAAACGGTTTTAAATAAAGATTTTTAATTGGAACTAGCGCAGCTGCTGACTGACGTATACTATGTCATTTACGGCCAGTATTTGAGCGGCCGATGTGTGGCGGCAGCTGCTTCGGACTAGACAGCGCGCTGAATGTGACGTCATTGTTGTCTTAAACTGGAGGTGTCAATTGACTATTATTTAAAGACAGTCATAGACAATAGTAAAATACGTTTATTGTGTTAATATCAGATACGTGATTTATGGAATTTCGTGATTTCAAACAAAAATATAATTCTTGATATAAATAAATAACGTAGATTGTAATTTATTATAGTTTTGTTTTAGATAATATTTTTATATACGTCACGGCTGTCCTTAACTAGTTTTATAATTCGATTCTGTTAGTATTATTTTAAATATATTTGAAAAAGGTTTTTAAATACGAGCTGCGAAATTTACTAAGACGCATGTATGTAATTAATGAACTAGCGATCCGCCGCGGACTCGTAGGTTTAGATAAAATATACATTTGTAAGGATATGTCAGTACTACGCAGAACAATAAGGCAGAGTAGTAGACAATGCAGTATTTCTATGGCATAAACGCTCACATACTTTAAAAACAATATCGTCCTGTCTGCTCTATGTTAAAACAATATCATTGTCTACTGACCTGCCCTAGTGTGAAAGCACCAAGAAAATAATAAGTTTCCGATGGCCTCTATTGAAACAATTGTAATACATTGATACTGCCATTGTCCATTATCTAGTCGTTGTGACGTTATTAAGTCCATCAATGCGGCATGACGTGCCGTGTACCAGTTGACGGCAGGTAGGACTCGTTAGTGCCAGTAAATATTGTAAATTGCAGCCAAAAAATACTGGAATCAATTGACAATCGCTGTGCTGTATTACGGAAGTCACTCTGATTACAAACGTTAACTGTTTAGATGGTCCGACACGGTTAAGAGTACGGACTAACTATCTAGCGGTCGTGGATATGAAATTGGATTTGAATATTGTTCTGAACTTCGCAGAAGTTTTATTTAACCTTCCCTTGTAATATATTAGACATATTAAAGTAACAAAAATCTACTAATATTTTATTCTCAGAAGATAATTTGTTTGAAAAGCCCTTTCGATTCAATTCCGTTATGAATTAAATATTTTACCTTGCGTGTGTTTGATTATTAACTTTTTATTTATTATTATATCATATAATTATTACATACTTACGTAAACAGTCACGCGATATTACATAACAACATTTACAAGTGGTTCTTACATGCTTCAATAATCTGTTACAGTTTGACACGACATATTATCAAATAACTGCATACTTACTTCACAATAAACAAATTTATTACGACTACAATTTTGCTCCAAACATAGGCAAGATTATACTAAATATAATAATGGCATAACTCATGTGTAGATCGGTGTAGGTCCCGACTAGTTGCAAACCCGTCGGGGGTCCTTCTGTAGGCTGCGAATATAGTCCGCTAGTTAACTTACCCTGAAGAAGGATTCCCGGCGAGTCTAAAACTAGGCGTATAACTCTCGCCACATAAAAAGAACGCTGACGGAAAGCTGCGCAGTAAGTGGTGTATTGGTCTATTTAGGGGTGTGAGGTAGGACGCGCGGCGGGCGGGCGACGCGCCGCGAGTTTGCAGCCTCCCTATTGGCTCGCCGGTTCACCTTTGCCTTTTGCGCTGTCAAAATACGCGTTGCCGGCGCAAAATACTATCGCACAGGTCACGACGACACACGACGACATAATCTAAGCTGTTTCATTACTTTAACTTTAGTGTACTGTATTTGTACTTAATTTAAATAAGCATTATTAACCAAACATATTTTTACCTATACAATGATATTCTATGTTCAGCAGTGGGCGGACAAGGGCTGATGATGATTGTATTCTATTTAATATCTATGTTTTTCAATATACCAACCATTAACCAATATAATTAGCTAAGCCTGTTACTGTCGTGCGTGAGTGTGATGCGTGAACATTTCCCGCCATTTTCTTCCAGCGATCTTTTTACGTGGCGAGACTTATAACCTACATCGATCTATACGTAAGTTAATTCGTTAATATAATTAGTACAATGGTAAAATCTATTGTTTAAAATATTCTATAAGTTATAAAATGATCACTTTCTCGTATTCACTTAGTTATCAATTAGTTTTCGAAGATAGACTTGCATTCCAAAATAAATCTTTTGTAAGTCACGATTAGGATTAAATTCAAAGTTGCCTCGACTTTATATGTACAAATCTATTTTATACGAGAAGGGGACAAACGAGCGGATGGATCAAGTGATCTTCGACGCCCATACATCTGTAACACTAGTAGAGCAGATGCGTTGCCGGCCTTTGAGAAAGAGCTGGCTTATAATGTAAATTTTCTAAACATCTGCTTACTCATTAATACGTTGAATGTATTATTCTAATATTTTGTAAGTACGTGACATTAAGTGTACACTAAGCAAGGCACACCACACGCACGAATGTTCCGTGTATCGATTGTGAAACGAATTTATTTATAAAAGTGCAAACAAAATATTCCTTCCTGCGTCCGATATCGGCATAGAAACATTTAAATTGCATCGCCGACAATGTTCTAAAGGTTTATTTTAAATATCAGCAGATATTTCTTAATTTACTAATACTTATACCGTTCCAACTAAGCTGTAGACTTGGACTAAGATATAAATTACGAATAATCTAATAGCGGAATTAGAACCTTGACCATGAGATCAAAAATCCGTACTTTTAAACATTAGGCTATCGGTAGTACATTTTGGTTACAACACTACAACGAACTACAATCATTATCTCGTCTTTAATATACTTGATCGGGGCACTCAGTAGGATATGGTCTGCCGGATCAATTATTAGTCGTTTCAATAATCACTTCTTAATCAAGTCATTTTTTTATACAACACAACAATTCCTCCTTGATCTACCTACTGACATAGCTCTTCACATTAATATTTATCTCCTTATCACATGCAAAAAAAACTTTGCCCTTAGAATAAATCATATAAGCACATAGAAGCTCTGTTGTAATAAAAATATAAAATAAAACAGCTGATCGCAAGCAGGTGTGATGAAGAATGCGTGACGTGAACCGACACAAAAATAGTACTGTCTCCGCGCTGTACTTAGAGCACTAGCTGTCCGTGTAATCAACTAATGTACTAAACTCCCCTCCGCACTCCTCGTTAATTCTACCATGAAAAAAAGGAAAATTATTTTCACAAGTTGCCTAGGCAAATTACAAATAGTCATGATCGTTCGGTGATAAAACTATACGCTAATAACTTGCCTAGTATTTATAGTGTGGCCGGTTTTGCATCAGTACAGTAACCTTGTAGAGCGACGATGAGCATTGTCTTGGCTCATTTATATTCCTCACGGCTCGCTTCCTGATGCTCGCGATTATAACGAGAATATACAATAATAACATTGTATATTATTATACTAGTAAATGTCAACGGGCTTCATTAATACCTTACATAAAAAATAAACTAACATCTTAACTAAAACTAATGTCAATCGGCATCTACAATCTAACAGACGTCAAAATGTAATTCTCATCAGTTCACTATACATCCCCACTGAGAGGCTCCCGGAGCCTGCCCTAGTATTAGGGGTGACTAGGCTACAGTCAACCACGCTGGCCACATATCTTTGAATTCCTTCGATATATGCAGGTTGTACCACGATGTTTTCCTTCATCGTAAGAACATCAGATAATGTACAAATGGAATTAAAAAAACGAAAAACACATTGGTACATGGTGGGAATCGAACCGTCCGGTTCGGTCAAGTGCTAGCAACTGCAAGACCGACACTCCAAAATGTAATACGAATCTAGATTCTACCATCGCTTTATCACACACGCTACATATTAAAATGTGCAGCTGAAGCCGACACTCTGAACGATAGCGTATTCCAGTTTTATTGCAATCATTAAAGATAATACTATAAAATACAATATTATCAGTTACTATTAGTTTATGTATTGATAAAAAAATATGAGTCACGACATTGTAAAATCACGCAACAATACAAATGTAGCTATTCCGATATTTAAAATACCAATATTAACATATTCCGCGGGGTAACGATCTTGCGTGGCCGTTGAATATTAATTGCTCTAAAGATTTGATTTCGTAACCGATTTTTATTATAACCACTGATGTATTCCTTTGGCTAGACTTGAATGTCATAGATCACGGTACACTGTCTAATTTAAATTACACAGTGGTCGCTATTTTATTAAAAATACGTTTGAGTATCCATTATCCACATTACACGAAATACACGTGGATTGTGGATAAGGAGGTTTAACGTAAGCTTGTGGTTACCGACGAAGGGTGGAAAAAGCACACGCACAGGTATGCCCGCCCTACATCCGCATTTTAAACCTCCTCATGGGAAATTCCGAAGCGTCATTGAGTTTATAGAACAACTTGTACAAAAAAAAAATTCTAAAAGTGACCGTGTTCTATCAGAAGCAAAAATTGTTTGCTATTTTTTCAATGTTGCTTTAAACTGATTCCAATATACGTCAACCTCATTAATATTCAATGTCTTGGTTTAACACGTTGTTTAAAAGGTTGCCGGTGTGTTTTAGAGACCAGAATTGTTTGACCCGGATTATATAGTATAATTACGACGTTTTCGCAAACCAGAGCGATCGCTAACAAGTTACATTAATGCAATTATTATTAAATTTAAATCGATCTAAATTGCGGAAGGCGGAGGATCGCATACTGTGGACGGTATTGGGAAAGGTCTATGTCCAACAGCGGGCAGACGGGGCTGATGATGATGATGATCAAATTTAGTTCTTATACATCATAACATTGATTTCATAAAAGAAATTCCATAGTAACAATGTATAATAAAACCATCGTGCAAAAATATACATGTATGTAGTATGTTGTACATATAAATTTATTTATACGTTATGTAAAAATAATTTTATAACTTGTATTTTTTATACATTTTATTATATAAATAGCCTTGTCTTTTACACTTTGAAATTACAATTGATTTTTATAACAATATTAATTTTTATACGATTATATTCTTTCAAAAGCGATTGTTAGTTTTTACTTTTTTTTTTAATAAAAAAAGTCTCTTCCTGGCAACACAATTATTACTTATCTTCACTAGACATTAGTCAATCTTGTCGCTAGATTCCTCTACTAATAAACCAACATACGCATAAAGAAATTTTATTATGCGTATGTTAAAACATGGCGAATGTTGAACTGTAACTTATTACCGATGGCAAGTAGTTGTCTATTTATAGAAACGGCAAAATACGTTAGACGGAATTCGTTCAAACCGGTCTCACCTCGTTTTGGAAATGTCTTATAAGCCGAAAGCAGTGATCGGTCAACATACATCCTTAGTTGTATCAAATTTTTAATATACTTCTAAATTTAATATAGTTCAACTATGTCTAGGTTTCTTTGAAACCGTGGGTCAAAAAATCGATAGATGCTCTTCCTAAATAACTGGCGTAGATTATTGAGCTATGCGCTTTTAAGGACTAAATTTCGCTTTCCCTAATAATGATACTGGTGTAGTGATGATTCAATGCGGACAGGAAGTCATTGGATGCGAGCGGAGGAGCGCATGCTGCGGAAGGCATCGGGGAATGCCTTCTATCAGCAATAACATTCCTTTGCTCTCTCTCATCATCTGAAAAGTGTCCGTGTATCGAAAACAATCTGTACACGTGCGACAAACGTCCAATAACTTTTGTAATTCGACGCACCTGTACTTCATCAAATGACTGTACAGTGCAGTACACAAACGAATTGTGTACAATATTACACACTCTACAATATTATTAATTTCTAGAGATATTTACATGCTTATTCTATTCAAGATATGATTTAACACCGCGCGGTGGTGAACACGTCAAAGGAGAATTTGTTAGGATAAGCATAGGATAGATATTTTATAAACTGTCCGCAATAAAGGAATGTATAATAATAATATAAGGCCTATTTAAAAATATATAACGACATTCTTCCAACACTGTCAATGTAAACTAAGGAATTCTTAGAACTTACTATAGTACACTTACAATCATACCAAACCAAAGTTAAATTCACTTTTCATACTTATATTAAAATAAGAAATTATAAAAATAAATTTTCATATTCAAAACCGTACTCTTTCTCCCCTACATACAGGTAAATACCCAATCATGACGTCACCCTTTCAATTTACAAATTAGTATTTGCAAAGGGCACATAAAACCATTCTCCATCATTTTCACGGCGTTACCATACTCGAGGAAACTGTAAACCACTTGGTTTTTTAAATTATTCTAGCTGTATAGTCTTACAAGTGTTGCTATAACCAACAACGTTTGTGCGCAAAAAGGCGTTTCAAATTATGATTAGCGAATATTCTCTACATCACTGTGAAAGGCATTGGGAAAAGCCTAAATCCAACATTGGGCAGATAAGGTCTGATGATGAGATATCTGTTACATAAAAATGTTTGTCAAATTAGTATCAGTGAGTCAACAATATAAAGAGATACGGCGGGAGCACTGCAGCGCCCACTGATATACAACAGAATAGTTGACCTACAATACTACTTATATAAAAAAAAAATTATATATATTTTCAAAATCTTTACTATGTGTCAGTCGTTCAATATGACTCGAGCAAGACTTACGAATTCATTGCGGGCGTTCGTGTAATGATTGGGATGCTTGAAATGGACACGACGATTGAATAAACATTTGCACGACATCGGAACGAGGAATGAGATTGGATGGCAAATATGTACTCGTAACACATACTTAAGTCATAGGTAACTTGCGGAGCATGTATCCACCAGCACATTTCATATAACAACATACCTGTCTGACGAAGAGGTTACATCTCCTTATTTAAGGCATGTAACGATTTTCATGAAATGGGTCGCTAATAAATGTTGTTAACATTATCAGCCTTTGTCTGCCCACTGCTGGACATAGGCCTTCCATAGTATGCGTAGTATCTTAAGATCATGGCATCAGACAATTTTAATCTCTTTTCTTGTCTCTCAAAATAAACAATAGGTATCAATTTGTTTATGGTAATTCGGCTATCATAGATTGATCTCAAAGATCGTATATTGATTGGCATCTAGATACTATGCGGTCGTAAGACAGCGGCTCAGTGCGGCTGATACGTGCCGATGATGCAAAACCTATGTAAACAATACGGAACGCAGCACTGAACAATCGTTACTTTATCGCTGTACGCTCTCTACGGGCGCTCGTCCTTAATAACATTCCTATATTCTCATGGACACGTTAGGGCTAGCATCGATTGACGCACGAAGAAATGTAAAGAATGGAAAATTTTATACTCATAAATATTGATAACTCAACCTACTGTACCTATTGCTGGAGTGGAGGCCACGGTTGGGGACCAGGAGTGTGGGTCGTCCTCCCTCCAGGTGGACCGACGACTTAGTGC
>JAODUI010000032.1:1219055-1233784 GCA_027563995.1 Papilio gigon
TGTGCACACTTCGTACCTTAGAGGGCGGGCAACGTAACACTATTGATGTGCTATTAATATTTAAGAGTTAACTATGAGATTGAACCGATGCAAACAACACTAGTCCATTACGTACGTACTATACATCTCCCTTAATTGATTACAATCACGAATAACCATTCTATTACTAAAACTTCCGTGATACAATACACTATACTAATAAAAACGGCTTAACTCACGTGTAAATCGGTGTCGGTGGATTCGAGCCCATCGCGAGCTCTTCTTCGGGGTGAGTGGGATTGGTACCGATTTACACATGGATTTACAAGTGAGTTAAGTCTTTTTTATATGTAGTATAGCGAAATATCTCACGAAAGTTTTAATAATTTAATAATCTCACATCTTCCAGACAAGCAATGTAACTCCTAGATAAACTGTCTATAAAGTTTTTTTGTTAGAAGAGACATTAACGTGTAAATGGGTTGGTTTTTATCTTTACATTACTTCATTTATGTATATAAGATTTCGTTTATACGTTGACGATTACACAAGATGAAGACTAATTAATTATTTTACATTAACCATGAACTTTACAATCCCAATCATTAAATCGATGCGAAATTATAAATGTTAAAATATTAATATGTTATATAAACCTTGTAACACATAATCCAAGGTAAATATTAATGTGAACTTTTCACATTATTCACCTTAAATGTCGTAATTTTCTCAGTCATCTTCCAGAATTCGAGACTAAGGGATCGTAATATTGTCTAATACGATCTTCATCATAATCAGATCTTGTCTGCCCACTGCTGGACATAGGCCTTATAATACAAATAAGTCTTATCTCTATAACCCTTGCCTTTTTACTATCTCCATAAAAAAATCTTGTATGACTTGTATGACTTGACAAATTATCGCTATTCATACCAAATAAGCATTACATTAATATGTGAGTACAATTTTGTTGTAAACTTTTACCGTGTCCAATGTTCAAACGTGAAATAATACACTAGTAATACTGGCAACAAGCAAAAAAATCGTTAAATTAAAAAAAAATAAACAAACGAACACAAACATCGCCTATAAGTCCAATTGATATTTTTTTTAATAAATAAATTGTATCTATACTTGATGGACAGTATTATATAGTTTATTTTTAATTCAATGCAAAGAAATTAAAAAAATAATAATAGAAAGTGCCACATGTATTCGCAAGTAATGTTAGCTATTACCTCAGTTCAGACAATCGAACGCCATTCTATTTTACCCTTCACATATCGATTAGAAAGTAACTACGAATAGTCGAATCGATATTAAATTCTGCCGTTGATGAGACCTTTGACATTTGATTAGGTTGTGTGTACACTAATACATCTACATTTATTGAATTACCAGCTGTTGCCCGCTATTTCGTCAACGTCATTTCACACATTTACGTGCCCACCGAGGAGCATGCTTACCCATGTTAGGGTTATACCCATGAACATGTTCCATCACGATATTCTTCTTCACAGTAAGAAGGTCAGATAGAGGTACGTATGAATTTAGAAAACTAAAATAAAACACGGTGAGGAACGCATCTGTATTTCCACTGGCGCGGTCGCGACTGCTATCCAAGTGGAAATAGCCACTGAGAGTTGAGACCTGAAGGGTTATATGATGGACATTACTATAATAAAGGTATTAATGCGGTTCTATTAAACCAGTATGTTAAAATGCCAAATTATTTCTACACGTTGCCGTGCGTGTCTAAATAAACCAAAAAAATAAATGTAGTGCTCGACTAAATGATTGCAGTTGTAAACAATAAATCAATTAAGCCGTTACAAAAACCGTCACTAATAGTATTACTCATTACAATTAGTGCAACATCATTATTAGATTCAATATTAAATTATTTAGGTTTTGAAAGTCATTTGATTTGTATATTTTCTCGGGCAAAGCATAAATACTAACAAGGTATAAACGGTCGTACTCAAAAACATAATTACTAAGGGATTCACTTAGTATTAGAAATGCTCGTTAAAACTGTTTTACTAAAGAGTAAGGCATATTAACAGTGCCATGAAACAATTCATTTCTGTTTATATGTACCCACCCTTATAACATCGTAAGCCTCCGAACCATTCTCTCGAGACTTGTAACGGGACACCGCTCGCTAAATCTCGAGGTCTGACTGCACAAACTACATATTGCAAACATTAAGCAAATATAGCTCTTATTTCATAGTGCCTAATGGTAATAGTTGCATGTCAGGTGATGCGATGAACGCTTTTTACGGTTTCCTTCAGACGCATCGTAAAATTGTATAAACTTGTTAACTTCACATTGTTTACGTTCATATAGTTATTGATTAACAACAAGTAATATTTCAAACATGTTTCATGTTTTGATACAGACATATTATTATGCGTTATAATATTTTAAGAGTTACGTGAAGAAAATGTTATTTATACATCCTTCAATGAGATAATAAACAGGAGCTTTTTGAATTGTTTACGAGAACATTACAAAAAGAGGCATATGAGAGACCTGGAAATACGATATCTATGTGCTATTTAAAAAATAAATAAACAACGACGAATTAGGGCGGACGGCAGGAAGTCGTTGGATGCGGAGGACCGCGTACTGTGGAAGGCAGTGGGGAAGGACTGCTAAAGATGATCATGACATAAAAAAATCATTGAAATACCAAAAAAAAAAATTAGAAAATCAAATCTCTGTTTTCGGTAAGATTGAGACAACTAACACACAGTGCCAAGTTTTTATGTATTACAAGTGAAGATGGCAGGCAAATCAGTAGCAAACGTGTTAACTTAGGCAGGGCATAGTCCGACGTCTAGCTGAAGTTATGCGGAATTCTATATATAGTCGCCTACAAGGAGCGTGGGCTGAATGGCTATTGGGGGATTTGCAAGTAAAATTAACGGCCTCTTACTTCGAAAACATGCCCACGTCGAGCATTACTAATAAATCTCAAATAAGAATGTAATCTTATAAGTTATAAAACACCAGATCAAGAGATCGAGACGATGTTATCGAACATCGAATTATAATAACAGCCAACACTTGTTATTTTCGAATCTTTTGAAATCAACAGTGACGACAATAAACTTCCAATAATTCCGTTCATTAAATCCTATACAAAAGATGAGAAAAAACATTAAAAAGACGCTAAAAATACTTTTAACGATGAAGCACGATCGCTCATTGGTTTTATAGTTTTATTTTTTTATCTAAAACCGGAGACTTTTAAGACGGATACTCTAATTCTCCAATAAGATAAGATTGTGCTACTAGCGACCGTTATCACTTTTACAGCGGTGGACGTGGCGCGATCATTGTTATTTACCTTACGATAATACACGTCGGACTAATTTCTTTTTAATACCAAAAAAACATCTAGTCTATTGTAATGTTTCCGTCCAAGCACGACGTGGGGGCCTTCAAGATTGAACAGGCACTTACTAAACAAGCACGAACCATTTTTTGACTACATCACTTGGCATCAGGTGGGATCGTGGTCAAGCGTTAATTTAGTTCTTATAAAAAAAATAAAACACCGCCGATGTAAAGATGCGTTTCCATGTTATGTGATAGCATCGGTCATATAAAAGAATTGACAGATTCAACGATGACGGAACAGACGTCGTTCTCTAAATGCAGAATCGCATGCCGTGAAAATGTACCTAAGGTTTTTCGTGTACCAATCAAATAACATCGAAGGGTCTATGTCCAGCAGTGGGCAGACAGAGGCTGATGATGATGATGTTGCACCAAAAATATCTTTTGAAATCCTATCGATCTTATACATTCGTCGAAAACAACGGTCAATTCCACTAACAAATTAGCTTTTGTTTTCGATTGAAATTTCGTGGTTATAAATAATGTCTATACACAAAATGTGTGCCAACAATTTTATTTTATTTTGTAAACGAGATTAACATGTCATATACGACTGATACTTATTTTGTTAATCGAAAGTACAAGGAAATAGTGTGAAATAATAAAAATAAAAAATGTTGTTGAGAAGTAAACAAAAGAAATGAGAAATGACAAACGCTTATCACTAATCTCGACAGCAAGGGGCTACAGGCTCAGCGTACACCAGGCCTTGGCCTAGACCAAGCGGAGTATCAGATTTACCTATACATAATTATAAAAAATATTTTACATATACTTAATGACTATAAACCGTATTATGAGCTCAGTTCACGTCCCTATTAACCCCTCATTGAGTCTCAACAACTCAACCACAACAACCTGACATGGGTTGGTTGACTTTATGCATCTTTGAATTATTTTGCTGATACATTCACTTTAAAATACGATGCAAAAGTATTCTGAGGCCAATTAACAAACCTTCTATATGAAAATGAGAAATAATAAAAAATACAGTAACAATAAAAAGCGATATTATATAATCAATTGTCGGTTTACTGTAAAACAAAAACATATGATGTTACATAGACTACCATTAGTAACTCACTAGTGCCAATCCTACTCACTCTGAAGTAGAGCCCCCGATAGGCTAGTCACTATCGACACCGATCTACACATGAATTAAGCCATTTTTATAAGTAGTGTTAAGAAATGTCTAGTAAAACAATAACAAAGAGAATTACTTTACTATGTTGATGTGAACATAATAAAAAGTTTAAATTGATGTAATAAATGCAAAAAATACAATGAGTTTCAACTGAGATACATTGTAGTGGATAACAAAATAGTTTTTATATAAGACTTAGACAAGCTAAAATGTTAGCTAATTGAATACTATTTAAATTTAATAACATTTTAATGTAATCAAGTAATATATTTCCTTATGTTCGTATATAGGGGTGTATATTAACTAAAATAGCTTAAATATGTAAACCTATAGATATAGATGGGGTGTTTCATTAACTTCTTTACCAACCTAAGGTAATACACTGTTGAACACAGGGGTCTCTGAACGATTGCCACAATGACCTGTGCCTTCTGCATCCAGTGTTTTCAAACAAGATTGAAATTCAATGAATCATTTTTTTAAATATACAATCTAAAAGTACCAATAGCTTAATGGTTAAGGGTACAGATTTCCGACCGGACGAGAGTTCGAATCCTGCCATTCGACTATTGTCGTGGACCATAGCCTAGCAGAAGCATTAAGTTTAATTGGAATGGTAAAAGAAACATTCCTAAATCAACAAAGATCTGAAGCTATTATAAAAAAATAAAACAAAGAAATGTAATTTTGTACAGTACATAATATTCGGGGAATTTACTCCAATGAATGGTCTCCAGTGGCCTTTTTTTGTCAAATATGTATAGAAATAGATTAAGTTAAAGTAAAAACAAAGTGGACCTTACTGGCACAATACAACAAAATGTAATTCTTTATGGATAAGCAGTAGATATAGAAAGTAAGTGCTGACAAATAAAATAGATTTGATAAGATATCAGTTATATATCCAATAGCATGAATCACACAATATGATAACATTATGTTGTTGCTGATAACAAGGCAAGGAAAAAATTGCAGTCAAAGGTTAAAATTGAGATAAAGACCAACACCCACATATGTTTATATTTCTTCTCCTTTAAAAACCAAAACGTAAAGACTAACAATTTTAGAATGACACTATTTTTTTCCGGATACTGTGGAAGGCATTGGGGAAGGACTATGTCCAGCGGTGGGCAGACAAGAGTTGATGATGGATATTATTTTTATGTGTATAGGAAACTATTTAATTGTTATTTTATCAAGTGAGCGACAATGCATAACTTTGTAGAACAATCTGAATTGCAGCCAAACATCACATTAATAAAAACTATAGAAGTTAAACTCTGTGGTTTATTTTTCCTATAATTTAAGTTTACCCTCGACGTTTAATACAACCGAAAATCAGATAATAGAGTAATAGTGAGATTTTAATGCTGTATGTAATAACAACCTTAATAGCTTAGTGAATAAAGGTGGCATTCCCGTGACTGACATCAGAGCCGGGTAGCATTGACCTATTTGACTGGACGCCTTATTGTCTCAATGCAATACAATTGGTTATGGCCATTACAATTTAGTGGGCTATGATTTTTGTCAAACTACATCTGTACAAGCTGTGTTTGTGAGACAGGCAAATTAAATTATCATTGAATTTTTTTTTTAATAGATAGATAGGAAAAAATTAAAGTAGTATTCTTAAAATAAGTGACTTCAAACTTTCATTCTTCCATTATTTAAAATAATATTAGTATGTGAACAAAAAAGAATAAAAAAAAAACTCCAGATGTTTTTGGCATTGTGTATGCCCTTTTCAAATTAAAAGTTTTTTTTGATAAAATTTTTCAAATTTAAATCACACATTTACTATGTTATGTGATATCATATATTCAAAATTTTGCTTCATGATTTCTTTTTTTTTTAATAAAAGTTACTTAGCTTTAACTTTAATCCACATCCTCCTTTATTAAGATGATGAATGTATACAATAAATTATTTTATATGATGAATATTGAAACTGAATTTTTTGTATGATACTTTTATTTTCTACAAGATTTGAAACATACCTGAATGGGCAAGCCTTCTGCCCACGAGTGGACTGTCCAGTAGCAACCGCCTAAGGGACCAGCGACCTAGCACGCCGCCGCCCCAGCTGCACCCGCCGCCGCCGCCACTGCTGCCGCCGCGACGCATCCCGTCCCGCTCAACCATCACTGGCACATCACACTAGACGGTACTTCTTAAAACTATTTATTCATACACTAGCTTACGGTTACTTCGATGTCTTTCCGCCGGACCTTTTGCACACAACAAACTACAGTCCAAATTGGTCAACACTGACAACGCATTAGCGAGAGAAAGTGCTGATGGCCAGAAGGTAAGTACGTGCCTGCGAAAGCGTTCCTATACAAAGATGCAGTTTACAGAAAAGGATCAGAATCTCACAAGAAAAATCATCTTTATCGAGTCCAATTAGAGGTATTGAAAGTTTTATCGCGGAATAACACGAGGAGTTGATACGAGTGATGAATACAGAGTACATATAAATTGCAAATGATTATTTATCAATATAAAATGCGCTAAAGACCAAGCGATAACAGCGCAACAATACACACAACTGTCAGTTCGAGGCAAACTCGAAAACTCAACTCGAGACAACGAGACAAGAAGGAAACCCGGTTCTAGTGATGTACAATCTTAAACGTCAACATCGATTCTAAGAACCAAGCAGATCGACTCGAATAAGTAAGTCGACTTTTTTTATTATTATTCAATAGTTTAGATTCTCGCACCTATAAATATTTAAAGAAATGTAGCAATCTCATCTTCAATATATTTTTTAATTTTTTCCTTTTTAAACCATTTACTCTTTGGTTAAATCGAAAGCTTGTACTGGACTGCAATCATGTAAACGCTGTTTCTACATAGTCCATGCCATTCCAGCATTACTGGGTTACTGTACTGGAATAATGTAAAGCAACATTCTTCATATCTTAATCAATCGAAGCAAAGTCAAGTCATCCCTAGTTTATTGTTTTTGTTTAGGATTAGATAATAAAATTAAAATTTAACTTTAAAGCCATTTAGTTTAATACTTCCTTAATAATGGAACTAAAAATTTTACTCCTTTTTACTTTGTTCATCGTACTTTCGAATGTTTTATGTGAAAATAAATACACCAAGTCGGCTAATGAGAAAAAGAAAAGTGATGTAGACTTTAGAACCTTACAGAAACCATTTAGAATGAATAAACTGAACATTTTATGGACAAAAGCTCAACTGGTAATTTTATTCACTAAGTTCCTAACAATTACAGTTTAAAAGCTTATTCATAACCTAAATTGAAGACGATCAATAAAAAAGAACCATATTTAAATTATACGATCGCGTTAATACTTCACTACAAATAAAAGTCCGTTTTGAAAGTAATCTACATCTCCATTGCACTGGAGTGAAACTAGGACTTTCCAACATAAAACACCCTTTAGTAAATTATGAAATAATTGTAATGTAGATTTCTGGGGGCGTAAACTTACCCAATTCAATTGTGAAAACTCAGTTTAAAAATGTTTGTACCACATTAGAAGTATTAAGCAATTGTCATTAATGCAAGAAACATGTAAAATCAATTGTAATTTCAGCGTCTGACTGAACCCAAACTAAAGTCACTCTACAGTGATTTAATGATTCAAGACAAAGAAGAGATTACATACAAGAGAGTTAAGAGTGAAGGTGGAGATAAGGAAGGACTAAAGGAGGCAGAGTTACGTCGCAAGATCACCAATATCATGAATGTCTACGGGTTGCGAGAGCATTTTGATGACAAACATGTTGGGAGACAGAAAATGGATCCGGTACATTCATTTCAAATAAATACAGCAATAGTAACTTCAATTTCTTTAAAAGATCAAATAATCGTAAGGAAGATGATGCAGTTTACATCTATACTATAATATAAAGCAAAGTTTCCATGGTTTTTATAAATTTTTAAAGTTAATCTTAGTCTTACTTATGGCATTTTATTTGAGGCTGATCAGGAACATCTAGTATGATAGTACAGACATAGTGACACTTGACAGGTAATTTTTGTTAACACTGACAGGAGCACAATTCAGCGATGGATGATTATATAAACAGGAGTTTATTCAAAGACAAGAAGTTGAACATGCTGTGGTCGAAGGCGGAGGCGTCAGGTTTCACTCCAGAAGAGCTGTCGGCTCTGCGTGAGGAATTCACACACCACCAAGAGAAGATCGACCAGTACTATGATCTTCTGGGCAATGTTGAGACTGAGGGACATGAAGGTTTTAAAAGTAAGGAAGTTCTGCTATGGTCTTATTTTAGTATTGGTAGTACAGTTTTGTTGTCACCAGTCTTACTATTGTTGTTAGTCATTAATTGATCACTAAGTGAGAACCTTAGTATATTTCTGCTATAAAATCCACACTGAGCAAGACTAATAAGTGACCGAGTGCAGCTAGCTTTTGTTATTTCATTCCATATTTTTTCTAGATGCCATCAATGATGAGGAAATGGTAAACTTCAATGAAGTGAACTTGGAAACAAATGAAGTGCTGAACAAGGACTTTGTGAACAAGGCGAACTTGTTGCGCGAGAAGCACCGCGGCCTGCGCGACGGCTACGACCGCTTGCAGCGAATCGCCGCTAAAGGTCATAATCAAAAAAATGACTAACAAAATAATTTCTTGCACTATTGTCACTTGTAATTGTATTTATTTATTTATTGGTATTCTATAGTTGGACTCGGCTGAATCACTTAAATTTATCATAAAATATCTTAAGTGTACATTGTATTAAATAAATAAAAAAAACAAATGCATGATGTCCAGACATATGTCCAGGACTGGGTCTTGATGGCGCGGGATCGTGTCGTGTGTGACTTAGTGTTGAAGGCCAATACCCACTTTGGGTTGCTGTGTCTTGTTAGTTGTATGTATGACATTAGTAGGGCATTAGTAATTACAGACATGGACCAAGCTATATTAAAGTTTTCAACTGTGCAGGTCCCAACAACAAGGAGTTCGTGGAGCCGAAGGTGCAGGGCTTGTGGCGAATGGCCGCCGCCGCTAACTTTACTGTCGACGAGCTCGCGTCTATCAAGGTACCTATGTACTCACTGCTTCATACTTTTCTACAAGTGGCCTGCTACATTTGTTTGTGGTATTAATAGGTACAATATGATTGATATGTAACTGTGTCCAAATATATTTTCCAACAAAGTGGCAGTGTTACATTTTCAGTATTTCTGTGTGTTACCAAGGAGGTGTTACTTATTTGCTTTTAATAATTGAAAAATGAAGTCTATAAAAGATCAATAAAAAATATCTTGATATTTTATTTTTCTTTTTGTAATAAACATTTAATATGATTTTATTATCATTGGCCCGACCAACCGCCAACGAAGTGGGCTATCTTTGAGTTTAAATACTGATAGCTATTATGTCCGCCAGGTGGAGCTGCAGCACTACGAGTCGCGGCTGCTCAAGCTGCGCCACCTGCAGGCCGACCACGTAAGCAATCTAGAGAAACATCATTCCAAGGTCGCGTATTGTCATGCTTTACTATTTATTTTTATCCATTCATTTTTATTCATATTTTATTTCAATTTGTCATTTGTGATGTTACCACTATAATTTATCCTGTTCTGTTTTTATATGCAGTAGACGCTATAAACTTGACTATTTTAAAAAGTTTTTTAAAAGTATTAGTAAGAAGTTAACTAGTTTTAAGTCCATCGGTATCTTCAGTAGTCACTAGCCGATACCGCATAAATACTTGTTATTCGTTTTCAATATCTCGTTAATAATGTCTTGCGAAAGTTTCAATTTAAATGTACTTCCTACAGTGGAGATGCACGATAAAGTGATGTATGCGTTCAGGTGGCGGCGAGCGGCGACAAGATGGACAGGTTCGCGGAGCAGCAGCAACAGATCAAGAAGCATTCCAGGAAGGTCGAGAAGATGCACGACGACCTGCACAAGAGGATCGCACAGCGGCACACCGAGTTGTAGTCTTAAATAGGAGCACATTTAATTTTAAGTATCCAGTGATTTCCAAAGGCATTTATTTTTTATTAGAAAAAAAAAACAATATGCCAAATTTCGTTCGGTTTTAGGAAACATGCAGAACTGTATAGTACATATTTTTATCACACTGATTTACATGGAATCTCTCGTTTTTAAATTTAATTTTATATTGTTTATTTTTGAATATACAAAGAAAATAAAATGGTATTTTATTTCCAATCTTACTTCCGAACGTGCATTGAAAGTCGATGGACCACTTTCTAAGTGTTCATTTATTAGCGGCAGGTGGCGTTGTATCAGAACTCTATGCTTGAGTGCGAGAGATTATTGTTTCCCTTTAGAAGCCATTCCGCTTATTTTCTCCACAAGACTTTAACAAACGTAGAATGTTTGAAGGAAAGTGTTGTTATATCCAGTCAAAATAGAATTATGTTTGAAATCTCTGGTGTAATATTACGTAATCATGTGAGGCTGTCATCAAAAACAACTGGGTATATTTCGACATCGCTTTATTTGCCTATAACTGACCGCGCAATCCGCGTTCCATTGTATTCGAGACAAGCAGCTTCTCGGTAAATAATTTAAGTTAAATATACACTTGACCCAAATAAAACTATTTAAGAAACAAAGAAAAACGAGAATATAGAGAGATATAGAAGGTGGCATTGAAAACAGCGGTCGGTACAGTGCATCAATATATGATATTTAATCTTCATGTACAAGCAAATTTATTAATACACGTTTAATAATCGGCCAGTTTGCGTATCATCCAAAATGAATATGTTATTATGCCGTAACACATAGTATAGAGTGCGGGGCTGCGCGGGCGCAGGCGACCCTGTCGGCCGCGGCGCGCTGCGGCGCCCCCGGCCCTCGCCCCTCGACTGGCACAAGTATCGCTAACACTTCAGTCGGTCGTACAGTACGGGTTCTCATCTCGATAGGACATTTTCTCTATTATGTATATAGATAATCTGTATAATATAATTCTTTCTCACTAATATCTACACCGATTCCAAGGGTTACAGTTACATATAATCCTCGAGGTTGCTGCCCACTTCATTTAGTGCGTCCACTTGCTCCACGTTTGCTGCAAACAGATGGACCAAATTTAATTTGATTAAAATACGGTGCGCGCGGTTGTCACAGCAACCTCAGTCCGTGGCCCGCGTGTTCGAGTGGCGGTCGTACCTGTTTGTCAGCGGCGTGGTGCTGGTGGGGATGCTGCTGCTGGTCCCAGTGTTGCGGTGGCTGTTCGGCCGGCAGGTAGTGCAGTGGCAGTGCATGCATCAGCGACAGCGCGGCCGCCGCGGCGCCGCCCCCGTACGCCTCCAGCCCGTGCGCGCCCACACCCCCCACGCCGCCCATGCCTACTCCCACGCCGCTCATACCGCTCACACCCTGATAACGTTGCCGACATTATAGCGATTATCATTTACCTCAGATTTTCGCAGATGGGAAAGTAAGATAAAAAATAAATGTGTTGTGGGAAGTTATAGTTACCTGGTATCTGTCGTGGTCGGGTAGGTGGCCGTGATGCTGCGCGGCGTGAGCGTGCGCGTGCGCGGCGTGCGGCCAGTCCTCGCCGGCCGTCAGCTTCCACGCGCGCTCCGTGCCGATAGGGCGGGGCTTGCGCTCTTCTTCCTCGCCCCAACCGCCTCCGCCACCCGATCCTACACCGACACCCACGCCCACTCCCACGCCGCGCTCCAGCAGCGACTGCGGGACGGGTATAGTTCACAGTTTATATAGAGACACAATTAATCTTTTTAGGCAGTAAGAACAGATGATGGATTACACTTGATCACACATTTACTTACATTTAACTCAATTCGGGGCAGTGTATTATTTAGGTACCTGGTAGGGGTGGTGAGGCTGCGGCGTGTGGGGCGCGTGCGGGGTGTGCTGCGCGTGCTGGGCGTGCGGCGCGGTCTTGGGCGCCGGCTGCTGGTACGACATCAGCAGCGTGCTCAGGTTGCCCGCGTTGTTGCCGCCCGCGAACAGCTGCTACAATATACATTTTCGTATATCATTAAACTGAATGGTGAAACTACATCACGTCACGTAGATGTCATTATATATGCTTACCTGTGCAGCGTGCTTGTGCTGCAGCAGCGGGTGGCGCTGCGCGAAGTCCGGCGCGCGCGGGTTGAGGCGAGACACACCCTCCACACCCACGTAGCCCAGGCCGAGCGCCGCACCGCTCATACCCACGCTTCCCACATTGCCCACGTTGCCCACGTTGCCCGACATCGACACCGGCTGCAGATAATACATTGTATTTGATTGTCGTTGAATTATCGCATCTGTTCTAAAGTAAGTTACGGATAACAAACTACTTCACACTTAGGAATCATAATGTCGCATCTTTTATTTTACAAACACAAACAATTAGTTAATGTTTCGTCTCACCATCATGTTATGTCCATTTCTTGAGTTGTCTTGTTGGTAGATAGGTCCGTTCCGGGATAAGCCGCTCAGATCCATTGCGTTCACTGTATTGCCTGGCACCAAACATTATTCATTAAATTAATAAGTACTAGACGAGTCAATCAAACTCTTTTAAAGTTATTAATTGTTTGCGACAATTACCGAGGGAGGCTGGCGGCAACTGCTGGTGCTGTTGGTGCTGCTGGTGTTGCTGATGTTGCTGTTGGTGCTGGTGCTGATGTGGCGGCGGGCCGATAGGCATGGGCGCATGGTATGCGGGTGTCGGCGGAGCCGCGGGCGGCGCGTACGCCGGTGGCGGGGTGGAGCCGTGCGAGGAGGCGCGCGAGCACGGCGAGCACCCTCCGGCACCGCCGCGGTATCCAGGCGCCTTGCTGGCGTCCACCGGGCACGACATCGTCTGCAGAATTTATGATTTAACACCGATTATAATGTCATGTTCATACATTTTAGATATTGTAATGAGATAGTGTGTGTACCTGTGGCGGCAGAGGTTCTACGGTGTGGTGCTCGTCGCCAGCGCCCCACATGCTGCCGCCCGCCGCGATCGACAGGTCCTTGAACAGTGAGTACTCCGGCGCGCCGCCTCCACCGCCTCCAGTGCTCGACTGCAATAAGATATTTAGGTAAATGGTTCGTAATCTAATGCATAAGGTATCACTGGCACGTTAGTGTATGTAGTAGCGGCAAGACAGTGGCAGTATGTTACCTGCGGCGTGGTGTTGATGTGCAGAGCGGCCGAGGTGGGCGTGTCGTCCGAGACGGGCTGCGGCCAGCTGCCATCGGGGCTGTGCGCTGTCTCCTCGCCCTTGCTGGGTGCGGGCGCCGGCGGGGACTCGCGAGCCTTCAGCGGAGAACCCTGGGACGCTGCGCTGCCACCAGGGCTGCTTGCTGCCGTCTATTGGAATTGAACTTCGTTACTAAATATAATATTGTATAGTTATTGTAAACAACGAAAAAATTTGCAAGATTTTCTTTCTTGTTTCTTTAATAGTATTTGATAACTGACAGCGGTCTGTGTGTGTGCCTTGTTGTCTGGGGGCGGGGCGCCGGCGGGCGCGGTTGCTGGAGCCACCTTCGCTGCGAACGTGTGCCCACGTGCACCTACGATCGCGCCTGTGTAAGACAGGGCGCCGGGCTTGCTGGCCGCGCTGGTTGAGCTCGCCACCGCGACGTTGCTCGTGGTGGGCATGGTCGGCACACCGCTTGCCGCGGTCTGCACTACAGCCCGCTTCTCGGTCACTGGGATGGCTGAATTATAATAAATCAGTTTTAATTTATGTAAAGAATAAACAACATAGTATATTTAAATTATACATTTTGTGCTTATGCGGATAACCGCATATATAAATACGTACGGTGCGGGTGCAGCCGCGGTGGAGCGGGACGCGCGGCGGTGTGTTGCTTGGCCGGCGTGCGAGAGGTGGGCGTGGCGCGACTGGCGGCGCCGCTGACGCTGCTCGTGGTGCTCACAGTGCCCGTCTGCTCACACACCAACTTTATTATTATTAGTACATGTTTACTGATATCACGCTTAAACAATAGTAACAATTAAAATTAGTGTAATGATTACTTGAACAATATCATAGTAGCCAATTAGTGAATTTTATTTTGACATTGAGACTTTTTACAAAGTATAAATGAAGATGAGGTATGACTATTAATAGATTAATGATATATTTATGTGTGTGCCTGTGCGTGTGGTGTGGTACCTTGGGCGGCGGCTGCTTGGGTGGCTTGGGCTGCGGCGGCTGCGGCGGCGGCGC
>JAODUI010000032.1:1234346-1252138 GCA_027563995.1 Papilio gigon
GGTGCCGGTGCGTGTGGTGTGGTACCTTGGGCGGCGGCGGCTTGGGTGGCTTGGGCTGCGGGGGCGGCGGCGGCGGCGCGGGCCGCTTGGCGCGCGGCAGTAGCTGCGCTATGTCGGCCTCGGGGTCGCGGATCATGGCCGCGATCAGGCTCGCCGCCTGTTTCGTCGCCTCCGCTGAACCTCTGCACCGCAACACACATACTTGTAAAACATATCGATTTTTCAACAGTTCAAATACGCATTTGGTCTTTTTATACATGTGTTTTGTTAGTGAAACATCCTATTAGAACGTATACAATGTGTAGATATGTATGCGAGTACTAACTTGATGGTGATGATGCGCTCGCCCTGGCCTTTGCCCTGCTTGTCGACCTCGATGTGCGCGCCGGTGGCGGACCGGATCGCGTTGATGTTGCTGCCGGCGCGCCCGATCACGCGCGAGATCGCGTGCGAACCCACCGACACCTTCTTGCACCTGGACATAACAATCGTAGATAATTACTAAATGATGAAAGTTGTATATTCTAAATACTTTGATGTAGATTTTTTAATTTAAGAAAGATCTATCACAGTTAGGCATTTAATATAATAAGCGTGTGATTTGACACGTCGAGTCTTTACAAACATCTAGGAAGATTATTTTCGGTATAGTGGGAACTTCTAGGGATGCGGGGAATAGCATCACACAGTACGCAGATAACCTTAAGTAGTCGAGATATTGAAAAATCCGTGTGACTTTAATTTGTCTTTACTGACCCGGGCTCGACAGTGGAGAGCGTCTGCACGCTTGACTTGCGCACCACCTCCTTCCACCCCTCCTCGCGGCGCCCGCCCACGCAGCCGCCCTTCGGCGACGTGCTCTTGCCCTCCATCTCCCATCTAAATACCAAGACAGTAATTAATCATAACATTACATTTATTTATAATTGTGATTTGATTTTTAAGTAAAAAACATAAAAGATGTTAAACTGTTCACTCAGCATTTGTAAAACATCCTTAATTTTTATCCATATATCTTACAAATAAATAAAATTCGCAGTCCCTAGGAAATTGGGAATAAGGTTTTAAAATTAAATATTAAGTATTATAAAAAAAAATACAAAAACCAATGTCAACTAAAAATCATGCAATAAATAATTCGGCAAATTAAAATTAAACATACAAGCATTCGAAATCATTATATAAACCAGTATATTCTAAACAGACACAAATACTCCTAATGCAAAATAGTGTTTGATTTCTCCGAATCAAATTATTCCATACTCATATTATCCAATTATATTAGGGCACAATTTAATCTAGTTTTTAAAAAGACTGGTTACGTTGACACTGACTTTTGTTTATCTCAACGTAAGCCCACTTACTGATGGTTGGTGTGAATCTTTTTAGCTTTCTCAATAGCGTCAACATCGTCCTTGTCCACGTTAAGTCGTGTCGATTCAAACACTTGGCTCTTTCTCGAGCTGGTGCCGAATTTGTTTAAATTCTGTAGCGTTATACTCTTAGTGATATCTTCTTCGGGTTTTCTGCAAACAATATTTACAGCTACGATGATTGGATGGATGGATGTTTATTGTCACCTTACCCCAAAACAAATCTAGATTAAATTTGGAATAGGGACAGACTAATAATTTTTTTTTTTAAATATCACAAGGACAGAGTCATGGCTGATAGCTTGTTACAAATAAATGTTGTATTCTTCAAATTATTTGCAATTTTAATGCTTCAGTAATAAATAACTAAGTTCGTTCTTTCTTAGTTTTTTAAATGATTACATTTAGTTTTAATATTTATAACAGCAAAATTAACAAAGAAAAAGCTTTACACAACAAAAATAAACCATGCACTTACTACGTTAATTAAAACCAAACTGAATAAACTTAGCAAATATTCTGAAATCTCAAGATATTTTACTGATTACAAAATTAGATCGATTTATCCTACATGAACCGGACCGGTATGGGCAAATAAGTATGTTTAATAAGTTAATTGTTCCCTCAGTATAGATATCCTCGCATTCAATCAATACTAAGGTTTCCTTTGGCAATGTCTTGAAGTTGTCAAAGCGAGCACTCGCTGTCTGTGAGCGGGGGTGTGCACGTACTTGTCCTTGCGGTCGGGGCGCGGCGCGGGCTTGGCGGGCGTGGCGGGCGGCGAGCTCGGCGCCACGTTCTCCTTCTCCTGCTTCTTGTCCGTCTTACCCGCGCTCTCCTTCTCCACTTTCGTTTCTAATTTGCTTTTGGCCTGGAAGTTTTACGTGTGTGTGTGATACATGTAATACAACTTTATTATTTTTGTAAGCGGGAAAAGTTGACACATGCACTTATACAATGTATATGTTTAATAGTTCTTACTTTATCGGGTTGTTTCTTGTTGGGAAGCGCGGGCGGCGCGGGGGGCGCTGGAGGCGGGGGAGTTGTCTTGTCCTCCTTCTTCTTTTTCTTGGCCTTGGTGCTGGGCGCGGGGGGAGCCTTCACGTCCGACGACGAACAGGAACCCTATCAGGAGTATAGAAATTATTACACGTCCTTCACGTGCTAGTTTATGTTGTATTTATCTGATTCAATTGAATCAGATCTGTTTGACTGTATTATGCAAGTGTACTGTGGTGTACCTGTGAGTTGGCGTCGATGCCGGAGTCACCCTCCTCCTTGGCGGCGGGCTCGTCGTCCGGCTCGCCGCCCTCTGAGCACTCGCCGAGCGCCTTCTCGCAGTACAATGAGTTCTTGTCGTTCTCCTCCTGCAGCTTTCGCCTCTCCTCCTATAAATCAAATCCAGTAAAACATGCTGTATTTTCTAATGAAATAAAACCTTAAATTTATTTTATATTTATAGCAGTAAGACCACTTCCTGGAGCTATGAAAGAAATTGGTAAATACATATTCTAAGAAATTAACCGCGGGCGACTGCTTTATCTATATATATTGTTAACAACATCTGAACTGTAACGGGTGCTCCGTACCAGTAATTGATTAGTGATGTTTACCTTCTTCTCCATCTTCTTCTTCTTCTTGCGCTCGCGGCGGCGCGCGGCGGCCAGGCGACGGCTCTCCTCGCGGCAGCGCTCCGCGTCCAGCTCCTCGAGCAGGATGGTGGCGTTCTGGTTGGCGCGCGCCGCCTGCGTCTCCTTCGCCGCGCGAATCACGCGCACGCACTCCTGGCATTTCTCCAGCACCTCCTTATCAGAGATCGTGCAGATGTACCTATAACATAAATATAAGATTTGAAGTTCCAATACATAATAAAAATATAAAAAATATATCTTAAGACAAACAGTCAACACAACATTGAATACGAAAGGAGTTCCTAGTGTCCTTTTATAATTAAAGGCTATTTATTCTATTACCAGTAATTGTAATGATGTACAAAATCAAATACCTGGTCATTTCTTGGTCGGAGGGGAACTGCGTGACGACTCCTACCATCCATTTGACTACTTTAGTGTGGCCCTTACGGAAAGCGGCCATCAGGCATGATACCTACACGTTATAAACATCGTTAACAAACATTTTAAGCTAATTTATCGGACTTTAGCATTTTACATTTACGTAGATTGTATCAAATTCTAATTTAATAGGTGTAGTCGTGTCACAGCGGTGTCGTACCTTTCTATTGTCTTGAGAGTCGATGTCCGCGCCCGCTGCGTACAGCATCTCGACGACGGCGAGGTGTCCGCCGTTGGCTGCCAGCCACAGCGGTGAGTTGCCCTTCTTGTTCTTCACCTCAACCGCCGCCCGTCTGATAATAAGAACATTTTAATATCTAATGATACAGAATTCAGCTTCATTTTTCCTTATGCATCCAAATACATCAATAAGTGTCCAGGCAATTAACATTAAAGACATCATTTACGATTATTATATTATTATATATTATTTCTATCAAGAAGTTATTATTACCTCTGCAGCAGCAGCTCCACAAACTTGGTATGTCCCTTGTCGGCCGCGATGGTGAGCGCGGTGTCGCGCGAGGAGGGCACGGGCGGCGCGTTCACGTCCGCGCCCTTGTCGAGCAGCACGCGGCCCACTTCCACGTAGCCGCCGCTCGCTGCCTCCATGAGTGGCGTGAGGCCCGTCTTAGCGCGGTGCTCCACGTTCGCCTTGCGGTCCAGCAGCAGGCTCACCACTTCGTGACGGCCTACACGTAAAACATTTATGTTATGTTTAAAACCACAGAAAAAGGAGTGCTTCATACTTTGGAGACTAATTAAAACCTCACTGTATACATCTCACACTGGTTATTTATTAAAGTAAATGAACATTTACATGATATTTTTATGTATGTATTACCTTGGAAGCAGGCCAGCGTGAGCGCGGTGTTGCGGTTGGTCTCGATCTGCGCGTTAATGTCGGAGCCGCAGTCGAGCAGCAGCCGCACGGCCGCCGTGTGCCCGTTCATCGCTGCTAGCATCAGCGGCGAGATGCCCAGCTTGGAGCCCGTGCGAGAGTTTATCTCAGCCTGTGTGTAATGGGGCACATGTGTGAAGCGTGTCATTGAATTTTGTTCGTGTTTTTATTAAACCAACTTGAAATATATTTTGTGTATATATAATGACGTTGGGTATTACTTGGTGGTGCAGTAGCAGTCGTATAATGTTGACGTAGCCGCCGGACGCGGCGAGCGAGAGCGGCGTGTAGTCGGACACGTTGCGGTGCTCCTTGTTGGCGCCGCGGCTGAGGATCAATTCGACAACTTCGTAGCGGCCGCCACTGCACGCCAGCGACAGCGGCGTGTCCTTCGTGCGCTCCGACTGCGCCTCGATGTCCGCGCCGTGGTTCAAAAGCACTTCAACGATCTTCTCGTGTCCCGCCGTCGCCGCCAGAATTAGAGGGGTGAAGCCCTAAACATAAAACACTCGTGAAGTCTTTCTGGGATGATAAATTTAAATAGGTGTAATTCATACAACGTCAAGGCAAGTTGTTGCTAGTTGTCCTCCACAAAACGAGATCGGTCTTTGTGAAGTGTAGTGTATGCATTAAAGTACTAGCGTACCTCGTAAATATTAACAAGTACCGCGCTTTTTTTTATTTCTTCATGTATGCCCATACCTTCTTGTCCCGATGTTCGATGTCGGCGCCGCGCGCCAGCAGCAGCTCGACGAGGTCCTCGTGTCCGCCGGCACAGGCGAGCGTGAGCGCCGTGTCGTGGTTGGAGTCTGTCTCGCCGTCCACATCCATGGCGGAGTAGGCGACGGGCGCGGGCTGCGCGGTCGCCACCGTCCCCGCCCCGGCGCCGCTACCGCCGAACGAGTCCGCTCGCGACCCGCGCACGCCGCTCAGACGACCCTGCGAATACGCATAGTTTTAAATTTTATTGCAAATAAAGACTCTCACGCCTGTTAGTCTTTATAAAAATAATATTCGTACCTTCTTTTTGATAGCGACGGCGTTGTTGGGGTGGTGCGGGGGCGCATCGCGCTTGATGTGCGGTGGTGCGCCCGGCAACGCCACCGCGTTCGCTGCACCAGCCACGCCCACTGCGCCCGCAGTCGCATTGGCGTTCGCGAACGATCTATGTATTATTTAACATGAATTAGTGGTAAGCTTTATATTTCCTTAAATTGTTCTGTTTTCATGTTTTACCAATCAAAGTTATGGACAAGCAATTATTAACATTTCTTTGTCTACATTTTTCCAAATCCAGTGTACCTATGGTCTTCATATGGCAAGTTGGTGGTGGGCGGCAGCGCGAAGTAGGGCTGCATCTCGTGGTGAGCCGCATCCTCCGCGCCCGACAGCACGCCCGCCGCGCCGCCTGCGGGCGACGGCGGTCGCACTCGGTACTGACAGCCATTGTTCACTTGCTGTATACAGTACAATGTGTTTGTATTTATAAAATTTCAGAGGATATTTCTAAGTTTAAATTATTTTAGTAAGTGTAATATTACCGTCATGTCAGCATGGTGGTGGTGGTGGTGACGGTGGTGTTGGTGTTGATGTTGATGCTGATGTTGATGTTGATGTTGGTGTTGGTGTTGTTGTTGCTGCTGGAACTGTTGTTGCTGCAGTTGTTGTTGTTGTTGCTGCAACTGTTGCTGTTGTTGCAGTTGCTGCTGCTGCTGCAGTTGCTGCTGGTGCTGTTGCTGCAGTTGCTGTTGTTGCTGCAAATGTTGTTGTTGCTGTAGTTGTTGTTGTTTCTGTTGCTGCAGTTTTTGTTTTGGCTGCAGCTGTTGTTGGGCCTGCTGCTGTTGCTGGTGCGGTTCTTGTAGGTCGGGGCGCGTAGCCCATTCTGGGTCGTCAGCGCTCTCGGCGGCGTGGAGTTGGCAGTCGGAAGGCCGCTCGGTTCCGGTCTCCGACACTTCCGCGCAAGGCTCCGCGACGCATTTATTTGCCAGGATTTCGTGCGACTTCTGCTGCATTACCTAACGTGTTTTTACACTTCTTTTATTGTATAATGTTAAAGAATCAACAGTGAACAGTAACAAGTGCACAAGGCGATTTGCATATATTTTAGCCTTTTAAATCTGAGTAACATATAGTTCTGCATAATGTGTATAGTAATGTACAAACCTGCAGCACTAGGGAGCGCAGTTCGTGCGGCGGCAGGGCCACCAGCGAGGGCACCTCGCGCTGCAGATACTGCAGCACGGCGCTCAGCTCGCGCGCCTCCACACACCCGCCGCCTGCCTCGCCCACCTGCTGCAGTTGCTGCGGCTGCTGCTACAATATATGCACCATATGAATGTCGCATATCATTGTAATTTCTCACAAAAGTACTGATAGATTTAATTCAAATCAAACTGTATGCAAAACCATTTATATCTATATACCTGTGGTAGATAATGTTCAGGCCTTTGCTGTTCTTGAGTAAACTGCTGCTGCTGCTGCTGTTGTTGTTGTTGCTTCTTTTGTTGCTGCTGTAGTTGCTGGTGCTGCAGCTGCTGCTGCTGCTGCAATTGCTGCTGTTGGTGCAACTGCTGTTGCTGCTGCAATTGCTGGTGTTGTTGCAACTGCTGCTGTTGCTGCAACTGTTGCTGCTGTTGCAGTTGTTGCTGCTGGTGCAACTGCTGCTGGTGGGCTAGTTGTTGCTGCTGCTGAAGCTGCTGTTGCTGCAGGTGCTGTTGTTGCAGCTGCTGTTGCTGTTGCTCCTCCTGCTGTTTATGCTGGATTTGCAACAGCTGCTGCCGTAACTCTTCGAGTTGGTGCTAAAGATGATTATCATAATTTTAACATCAACGCGATATATATGAAGACATAGATTGGTTAATTTATATGAGTCTCACCTGGTTGAGGTTGGTGGCTAGTTGCTGCACTGGGAATAGATGTTGCGGAGGTGGGTACGGCGGAGTGGCGGGGGGATGAATTGTCGTAACACCTGCAATATGCAATTATATGTTTACGTTTTTTTTTTATTTTCATCGCAGTTTTTAATTATGGATATGGATTATTTTTAAGCCACGACACACAAAGCGTTTGTTAATAAATACAGATGAATTGCAATACAAATTGGCTATATGTTGCATAAGTAGACTTTTTTTAAATAGATACATGGGGTCATTAAGAGTTGAAATGATTTGTTTTATAATACAAAAAATGAAAGAAATTCATAGGTGTTATTATTTCATGTAAACATGTCACGTTAGTTAAGACATAATGAAGAACGTAGTTACAACAGGTTACATTGGGACTTGCCTTGAGCGCAGAACTGAATGTCGAGTGCGTGGAGCGCCGACGTGGCGAGCGTCGGCGGACCTTTACAATAACCCATTACATTACATATATACTATTTACACAGTTCAAATGTGTAAATATATTACTTTTATATAAAATTTCATGAAATTTAAAATCACATCGTACACTTAATGTGTTAGAGATTTGAATTCTCTACCCAATTAGATCATAGATATACGATTTTCGAGCTTTTAATATATCTATTTTAAAGAGCATATGAAGTTTTATGTAGTCAACTCACCAGAGGTATCAGCTAATTCGAGCAAGCTTCTCTCCGTATCAGGTAGTGTGGTGTTCCGAGATTGACCCGTAAGCACTTCGGTTCGCTGGGAAAAAACAAAAATATTTATAATTACGTATAAAATGAAAACAAAGAAGCTTAGAAATATTTACATGCTAAATACTAAATTTTATTTTATTACCTTTACTGTTTGCAACGTACTACGCAATACTAAACTTTTTTTTATACAATAATTTACCTTCTAACATCTACGCTTCAAGGGAGTACAACTTACATTTAGTTTTCTTTCAATGAAGTTTTTATTTTTAAATTTCTTGTTAATATCGCTCCACGTAAAGCCCGGCGGGGGGGAACACTTAGCCATACTGTGATGGCATATCTACAGGCGGGAAGCAGGCAAACAATGTAAATACAGTATAGAGTGATCTATGAACTTCTAGAAGACGATGAAAGCAATAATTATAAAAGTTACAAAGTAACTTCGTATAAAGAACGGTCCATATACATATGTAATAAACTTAAATTTAGAACTATATGAACTGGAAGTGAAGCAAGTTTCTTCTTTTTTTTTAAAATCAAATATAACTTATTTTTATATTAAAAGTATAGTTACAATTAAAGCAAATAAATTAATCTCAACCTTTGATAGCATTGAACAATAAAAGCGTTCATAAAACCGACCTGTTCGTCGAGTATGTCGGGCGGGGGCGGCAGATGGTGGTCGGAGTGAGGCGGGGCGACGCGCTGCTTCCGCGGGCACTTGTGCTTGCCAGCGGGGGGCGTAGCCGTAGGCGTCACGGTGGGCGTGGCCACCGCGGTGGGCACAGGTGTGGGCGTAGGGGTCGGCGCTGGCGCGGGCGTGGGGATGTGCGGCACACACAAGGCGGCCATCATGCCCGCGTAGAACGCTCTGTCCGCCTGCGCGTCCTCATCGAAGCCCGCCGCCACCGCGCCACCGTTTCCATTGCCTCCTTGCTTTTTACGACCTATCACGTATTTAATTTGTGTGGTTACATATTGTGAACTAAAAATGCACAAATTTTTTCAAGCTTTAATGTAGCTAAAATGTCTTACCGTCGAGGTAAACTTTAGCAAAGTTGGCCGAGAGGTCGGGGGCGTGCGCCGGTAGGGGCGTCTGCGATTTGGCCTGCGCGGGTGGAGTTGCGGGGGCCGGGGCGAAGGCGGCGAGGGAGGTGGGCGCAGGGGCGGGGGCAGGCGCCGGTGCGGGCAGGGCGGCGGGTGCTGGCGCGGGGGAGGGCGGCGGTCCGGGGGCGGGTAGGGCGTGCGTGTGCGCGGCCGGTAGCAACGCACGCTGCGCTGGCGCTCCCGGCGCCGGCGCGTGCGATAGCCCCAGAGCCGCCGCCTGCGCACTGCTCAACCCCGTACCATCTTCTATCGCTGGGTTACCTAGTGCAAACATCACGTTTACCCATGTATCCACGAAATGTAATAAAACCTGCAATGCATTGCAATAACTCGTTTCTATAAATAACGCAAACTGAAGTACTATCGTACCTCTAGGCAACATGACGGAGTGGGGGTAGTCGAGCAGCAGTTGCACGACGGCGGTGTGCCCGCCCTTGGCGGCTTCTATAAGCGTGGTGGAGTTATCTTTGAGCTTGCGGAAAGGGTCGGCATCGCACGCCAGCAGGAACTTGACCACGTCCGCATGCCCGCCCGCGCACGCCAGCGACAGCGGCGTGTGGTCGCCGTTCGCCGTCATACGATTCACGTCCGCACCCTACAAACAATACGATTAACATTGAATCAAAACTTAGACACCGCAGATGTAACATTTCAGCAAGCAACGCGATAAAAGTATTACCTTGCCGACGAGAAATTGCACAGTGCAGACGTGTCCTGCACGGCAGGCCTTCATGAGCGGTGTGCGGCCGCCCTCGCTCTCGTGCTCGAGCTCGGCGCCGGCGCGTAGCAGCACATCCGCCACGTCCGTGTGTCCGTTTTCGCACGCGTACGTCAGCGCCGTATCGCCCGTCTGCGTCTGCGCGTGCACATCGGCGCCCGCGTTCAGCAGATACCTGACAAACCACAATCAACTCTTAGGACTTATGTATGAATTATTTAATGCAAACCAAAGGCATAATTTACATGATGCTAATCATAATGTTAAGAACACAACTAACCTCACGAGCTCAAGGTGTCCCTCCTGCGAGGCCTCCATGAGGGGCGTGGATGCACCGAGTTCTGCGTCTGCGCCCGCCTTGATGAGGAAGTCCGCCACCTCGAGAAAGCCGCCGCAGCAGGCCAGAGTCAGCGCAGTCTCCTGCGTCTCGTCCGTCTGCGCATTGATAGCCGCACCCTGACCCAGCAGTAGCGCCACCATCTCCTCGTGACCTGTAGAAATTGCAGCTCCGATTTAACTGACGTCCCTAAGATACTGGTGCTATTGATCTAAGATTATTAATAAAGAACTGATGTCGCTTACCTTCCCTGGCGGCCTCCATGAGGGGAGTGTACCCCTCGTCGTTGACCTCCTCGATGTTGGCGCCTCGCTCCAGTAGCAACATGGCCAGCTCCACGTGTCCACCGCAAGCCGCCAGCGTTAGCGGGGACTCGAAGCTGTCCGTCGGCATGTTCACCTAATTTTGTTTTTGTTGTAATTAATACACGCTATCTAGTAATTATAGGTCGGTTTACTATAATGTAATAAAAGGTGATGTATGCTCGTACCTTTTCTTAGTGTAATTGTTAATTCAGAGAATAGATCGAAAAAGGAAGGGGAGGATCACCGATGGGGATTAAGCGCTTACCTGCGCGCCCGAGTCGAGCAGCAGCCTTGCGACCTCGACGTGTCCGTCCATGCTGGCCTCCATAAGGGCGGTGTGCATCTCGTCGGTCTTGTGCTCGCGGTCGGCGCCGGCGGCCAGCAGGAAGCGCACCATGTCGAGGTGGCCCTTGTAGCACGCCAGCGTCAGCGCAGACTCCTTGAACTCGTTGGAGTGCGTGTTGATGCCCGCGCCGTGCTCCAGGAGGATCTTAGCCACGCCCACATGACCGGCAGACGCTGCCTACGTACACAAATTGTTTGAGTATATTTAAAAAGCCTTGTATGTAAACTAAATCCAATTTATGATATAGTGTCTTTCAATACGGTGACCGTAAACGTGTCGACGTTTGTTTACACTTAGTAGGGTCTAGTCATAAGAGTCTTAATCCAGTGTAAGATCGAGCGCTTCGAGACGAAAACGATGGCAACTAACTCTTTTCGATTACTTTAATTATGTATAGATTAGTGTTACAGGTGAACATGTCTATTGTACGATGTAGTTACCTCCATTAGCGGCGTATGCCCGTTCTCGTTGTGGTCCTCGACGTTGGCGCCGTTGTCGAGCAGCGCGCGCACGCAGTCCTCGTGGCCGCCGGCGCAGGCGTACATGAGCGGCGTGTTGCCGGAGCCCGACACCGCGTTCACGTCCGCGCCATGCGCAACCAGCAGCCGCACGATGTCCACATGGCCCGCGCTCGCCGCTTCCATTAGGGGCGTGCAGTCGCCCTACGTACACAACACAATAACAATCTCCAGCATAGTACTGTGCTATCGTTGTTACACCGCCAAAAACAGCATCGAGAATGTTCATTTAAGATGACGTCTCCTCAGTCATCAAAATTTGATTTTATAGCTTTCCGTCATAATTCGAGACGAGATTCGAAGGACCGAAACCAAAATGATATAGGCAGCTATTTTTAATTTTCATAAACACAAGCTATAGGAATCATTACACGACATTTGTGGTATTTCATTGACATGATTCACAAATTCAACAAACTATAAACAGTTCGTATGACAACTCACACCTTAACTCTAATGTCACAAATACTGTTTGTTTACAAACGACACAACTTTTCTTTTCACGGAATAAATAAGACGGTACATTACAATAACCGATATTAAAATTCGAGGCAGATGCGTTATTCAATTATATTTTTTTTAGATAAAACAAGAATTCTAATTTACAAGTTAATCATACAAACAAAAGAAAGCCACAAAAAGAAAAAACTACTCATAAGTCACCATACAAATTTTAGAAAACGTAACTCGACGCCCAAAACAATCGTACCGTGATATTGCTCGATTTGTTAACTTAGATTGACATCAACATCTTGTACACGTCACAATCATATAAAACAAATTTCGGACACTTAATGACAACTCACTCGTTTTCTTCGCATCCCTTTCAATATTCTCCGCATTCTCATACTTATTTACTTATCAGATGTATATGGCTAGCGGTACTTCAACTTGAACCACATTTATCGCGCACAATAATTTACAATTACCTCTCAATGTCTTTAAATATTATTAATTGTATACACTTTTACTACTACCTTATATCACACTTTTTCCTATCGTATTTCGTACATTAAAGAAATCGAATTCGTTTGATTTTATTAAATTGCATTTGTTTCCACACTCACTTCTATGCTGTTTTGTTCGTTAACCTTACTGTAGGTAACAAAACAATCATATAATTTATGTTTCTATCTCGGATTTTTCAAAGAGTATGTCAGAGAGGAACATATTAAACGAATTTCAAACAGAACGTTCTCAATTCGTCCGTATTTTTATACGTAAATTTCGGCAAAGGAATCTCATTGTTAAAACGATTGAACGAATGTAAACATTACCGTAGTATTCAAATTTATTAGGAATTTGGCGGCGTATTTGATTCTTATCTGATAAGGAAAATCAAAATATATTTCCTCATCACAATAGATTAGTGATAACAGGCTAATATTTAAAATACAGTTGCATCGAGTAATAAAGATTTCGGAAAAGCCTGACGGATTAATACACGGCATTGCTGACCTAGTTCCCAGATAGGGTGGGGTGCAGATAAAAATAAAGGCACACACCGGTGTCAATTATCACATGAACCCGACACGCAAAATCGGCTGAATCAGGCTGAGGTATTGCATAACCATCTTTTATATAACATTTGCATTTGCATACAATGATTTACATTAGATTAATTGAACACTATTGGATATCTAACTTCCTGCCACGGATACGTGGCGCGGTAACTTCAAAATTCCATCGTTTACGTAAATCAACCATAGATTTGCGAATGTAGATACCTAAGAAGTATATTGTTGTGTATGACCGACGAGCAAAATGTAAAAGTGCATCATATGCAATCGAGTCAGAATATTTTTAAGAATGACATACCTTAATGCCGCGGTCCTCGACGCTGGCGTGCATCGCGAGCAACACCTGAGCGAGCTCGTAGTAGCCCGCGGAGCAGGCGAGGGAGAGGAGGGACTCGCCTTCCTCCGTGGTCTCGTGCACGGAACGGCCCTCGGTAAGCAGCTTGCGTACGGTGCCAACATCGCCGTCGGAGCACGCCTCCGCCAGCGAGGGTGCGCCGTCCGCGCCCACGCCCACGCCCACTCCCGTCACCACCACGCCGCCGTTCAGATTCAGCGCGCATTGTGTACTGTGTGACGACCAAGCTTTTATCTCTACGCTTTATATTCAAAAGTAAACAGGATGAGATGGGTGTATCAGATAAGATCAAAGCTTCAACAATCACAGGTCGGCCGCGGCTCGATCGGGACGACCGGGAGCTGCTCCACCGAGAACGCACCGAGAGGCGACATCGACTCAATCTCGGATTATCATCATACATATGCACTGTGGTAATATAATGTAAATAAAGTATTGGAAAATAAATATAAATGTATAAAATATTAGTTGGTAGACGGACATCGTATGTATATAAACATTTTCAAGGCTTATCTGAAATTACGTAATAACAGGGCGTATTTTATCATGACTTCGAAGTACATAGGTTAGGGATTTAGTTAAAAATTATTTATATAATTCACTATTATCGATATTGTATGGTTTTCGCACATTTTTATAGTTTTGCAGTTTGTGATACTTATAAAACATTTGACGTCATTCCTTGCACCCGCATGTCGACTGCACAGCGGGTCTCTTTATTCGTGAAATGGAGTAAGTTTATTACTTAATGGAGAAATATGTCGAGGTCACAGATTTATAAATAAACCATTGACACAATTATAGTTCATGTTTTTATTTGACATCTTTTGTTTCACACAAGGTTAATCATACATACAAATAATTTCAATCAGAGCCGCGAACATTCAATACTCAAATTTTACTTTTATAATAATTTATGCAGTGTCAATGGCGCAGTTATTAAGTACCCAATTCGAACAGACATTGATCTACCTGACTGGGTTCAAACCCTGGCATATACCATTGTGTTTGGACATTCTAGAACTTCATATGTAAATTTATCCGAGGTTCTTACGGTGAAGGAAAACATCGTGATGCACCTGCGTATATCAACGGTAAAAAAAGTGTGAAATAAACCAACTTGCAGTGTGTCAGTGTAGTTGACTTTTGACCTGGTCAATAGAAGGTATTGAGCTTTAAACTACGACAATACTGGCAGTTGTTTATGCATCTTCACAATCATAATTTTTTTTCTTTTTCATATCTCCAAGACATGCAATTGGTATATCGCAATAATTTCTTACTCCAGTTGCTTTATACGTGATCATTAAAAGTGTTATAATTTCACTTGTGAGCGCAACTCGAGTAGCTTTTATGTTATGAAACGTAGCAGCATTTCCTTACTGAGAATTTCTACAGCCGGAACACTGCCACAAAAGACATGTCAAACTTTTCATACTATTAGAAAATAGAGAACAAATCCACAAGTATAACCCTACCAAAAAATATACAACGCTTTTTACAATTACTAAGCAAAGAAGTTGGTTGCTTCAAATATTGTCAGTTAAACATTGTTTGGCCTTCCAAACGATTCTGTTCCACTTAAAAAAGTAATTCTACATTTCAACGTTGACCCAAAACAATGCAGTTGTTTATTTGTTTCATACATTAAAGCCGGCTGCGACGCACCGAGGGACCAGATAGCCCACACTTTAAACAAAGTACGCATTAATCGATACGTTCGAAGACAAACAAAAGATATTTACGTAAATAACGTTCGTCAACTTTTCATAAGATACTAAAGGAAATATCTATGGAGAAAAAAAAACTTGAGGTCACAAGGAGTCGAGACCCTCAAGAGAAAGGTGACAATAATCTCGGATCAAATAAAATAAACTCAAATTATTCACCATCTGTATGAACTATAAACGAGTAAGCTGTAATCGTTTACATTATCTACAATGTTTTTTGCTGCGTGACGTCATATGTTATGATGGGCAAGGGCCTTTGGAAAGTTCCAGAACTATCAGCTATTTCCACTACGAACATGTAATTTGCTGTAAGCTTAGTACAATCAGAAAAAACTAGTCAATAAAATATTAAATTCTCGACGCCATATTTACATGGTTCAGTACATTGTATGAAATCACGTCGCGTTTGTTAATCCGTTGCTGCCGTGGCAACTGTAGTCATTATGGAGATGTTTATCCATGGGAAGACGGCGGTTTAGCAATCAACCGAGGGACTGTTTTTGTTGCAACACGCACTCTTTCAGATCTTTCATTTAAGAACGTGTTTTTTTATTAAATTAAGATAATTACTTTTGACTACAAGAATATATGTAATAGTTATGTTTTTAGTAATACAAATCTATCAATTGTAATTGGAGTCACCGATGGATTCAAAGAATCGAGTGACATTGTCACTTTCGTAAAAGCTTAAGAGGTATGACAAGCCTGCTCACTAATTGTTTTTTTAAGGGTCAAATAACACTTTACTGAAATGGGTAATAAATCTGACTTCGACTATGCATGTATGCCTTACTCCAGTCTGTGTATATGTGACACTTACGGTTTATCCTGGTGGTGATGGCGGTGGTGCGCGGGAGGTTGGTCGCTGCGCATGCGCGTCAGCGCGGCCGCCGCCTCGTCCAGCGCGCACGACACCGACGACGTTAGCCGCCGCAGCACCTCGGGATCCGCGAGGTGCTTGCCCTCGCCCGACAACTTGCCGATGCCTATACAAAAAAATAAACAACTTATCTATATGAACGCATAATTAAAACTGCCTTTATTTATATCTTTTACTTCTATATTAAGATTACTTTAAATTTTAAATGGTGTATCTTAGATATATGAATTGTGGTAGTAATAATAGATGAATTTTAATAGGATTAGCGAACAATAGTTTTGCGTCTACCGAGCTAATAAATATAATGAATTCAAAACTGTAACTTGACTTTAATAGATTTGCTAATTTATTAATCTTTATTACAACCACCTTATGGTTAATTTTTGCGATTAATGTTGTGATAATTTGCAGATGCGATTAATTCTTTTCATTAAAAGATTGTGTTTTTTTTGTATTCCACGTCCCCCGTCCGTCCTCGATCATTCAGAATCCGTGTCACCAGTTGTCCGCACCCACTTCACGTACATTTTAATAGTAATACAATAATAGTCCAAATAATTAATATTCAAGAATAGTAAATCACCTTTACAGACCGCGTTCGTATTTAATTGTTGAACGTGAAGAGACTACTTAGAAAAACTTTAAACATTACTGAATCTAAAAAGATGAGAATCTTCTGGAACAAACGTCTTGCATTCGTTTTCTATAGGTTAAAGTCAGAATAAGATTGAACCGTGGGTTCACTTCACAAGAACATATACAAAAACACTCTCATTTTCTTCGTAAGTCAGTGGGACGAGTTAGCATATTGTCAGTGTTTCTGCAGTGTAAACCCACGGTGAGACCTAGGAGTAGACGGCGGGGAACGTTGCCCTCGTGTAACCTCGACAATCGTTTTACTATCGATACTATCGCGGCGCCTTTCAAAGTCATAATCATTCCTTTCGTATGAAACAAGCAAGATACATGAACAAGTGAACTTTAACAATAGGAAAAGTTCCGATTGTCAACTTAAATAGATCCCCTAAACCCAAAAGATCGGAATACATTCCGAGGTTTTACTGACTCACTATTCTTGAGAATTTCATAGACAGTTTTTTAAAATAAAATGTTTGCAGTTTTTTGGTAATTTTTTTATACGAAAAGGGGGGCAAACGAGCGGCGGGATCACAAGAGCGATCAGCGACGCCCACGAACACCTGAAATACTAGAGGAACCACAGGTGCGTTGCCGGCGTTTGAAATACAGGTACGCTCGCTTCTTGAAGGACCCCAAGTCGTATTGGTTTGGAAATATTTTAAATTAATAAATAATTAAAATTTATTAATATTTCTTATACCATTGCAACTAAGCTGTACTATCTAAGATATTGTTTACGAAAATAGTCATGCCGTTCGAATCTTCGACCACGGGATTGAAAAACCGTACTCTAAACCATTAGGCTATTGGCGCTTTAACTTTAACATGGTAATTTATTATATTATGAGACAAAAAAATGGTAATATAATTAATAAATCTGGTTGCAATGCATGCATACCATTGTAGGCGTAGGCAGTCACTTTTATTCATAAAGAAAATGGAATCAACAGTGGGGTGTAATAAACGACTCTATCGATAAAATGCAATCAATTGACAACAATAATCAATACGTACATATTCTTTGAAATGCTACATTTCCCAAACACATTAAAATAGGTGTGTGTCCGAGAAAATTAGAATATTTAGTAATGTTATTAAATGCATTGAGAAAGACATCTTGAAATTCGAAGGCTGAATACACCTGTGCGGTGTGACGTCGGCCGCAATTCGTTCACCCAGGCACCGCGAGTCTGACAGTACGCTCACTCCACACACACGCCTCGTAAAGCGAACAACTCATACAATACAACATTTTTGTTAATAAATGGAATGAATAGAAAAAGGGACAATGAATTTAAATATTCTAATACTGTTAAACTATTAAAACTTTCGTGAGACATTTCACTATATAACTTATAAAACGGCTTAACTCACGTGCAACTCGGTG
>JAODUI010000032.1:1258181-1291539 GCA_027563995.1 Papilio gigon
TATCTTTGAATTTCTTCGCCGATATGTGCAGGTTGCATCACGATGTTTTCCTTCACCGTAAGAGCGTCGGATAATGTGCGCATGCAATTAGAAAATGAAATAACACATTGGTATGTGGCAGGGATCGAACCTGGACAATATCGAGTACAGTACGGTCCGGTCAAGTGCTTAACAACTGCGCCACCGACGCTTTTTGATACGTATATTTATTGAAGTTATTAAAAGCTCTTATGGGTATCAGATAAATTTGGACTATTGTTTGTTATTTTGTGAAAACGAGATGAGATTAGTTTTTAGACGGATTACCTTGTAATAATGTTTTAAATCAATATATGCACTAAATACACGTTTCATAACGTCGAACACATTTCTTTATGCCTAAATTAAGTCAATTTTCCATAATTTAGTCTAGACCAGTCTAGTAAGTGTAGCCCGTAGAAACTGGATAAACAAAAAATGTTTTTTTTTTACCATATTAATTGGTTTAGCAACGAAATAAAAACGCGTATATGATAATAAAAAAAATAATAAAGCAAACCAGTTTCATAGCTATTGCAACCTTGTTGCATACACTATTTTCCTTTAATTCAGCGTCCGGCCAGAATCAGCTGTCCTACGCCAAGGTCTCGCTCAGCGGGGACAGGTAGCGGTAATTAAATAATTAATCACTGCAACTAACTTGCATTCCCACGACCACATTCGTACAAGTCGCTAGTTTGTTACTAGCTTTAAGCATAAGTGTAATTATCAGTGTGTTCACACCTTTATATCACTATATAAATATTTCTTTTAATACAATCTCGACGAAAGACTCCATCAGTGTGGTTACGTTGTTATTATTTCAATAATTCTGAAGAGAAATCAGAAGAAAAGAATCAAATCTATCAAATCTAATACGATCTAACGGTCGTGGGCTCGAATCCCGCCATACGACTATCGTAGTTAACCACATCCTAACAAAGCTTACCATGAATGGTTGCAAGAAATAGTTAATTAACAAAAGTCTACTGACATTTAAAAAAAAACTGTTTGAATTTTAATTTATTAGTCAAACGTTAGATTGTTGTGTAGAACAATGTTTGCAGACATTTTATAATGCGAATTGTCAGTTTTTGTCAAATTGACGATATAAAAAAAAACTATTTAAAACTGAATGGCAGGCATTTTTGAAGGCCAAGTCCAGCAGTGGACAGACGAAAGCTGATGATGATGATTTTTAACTGGTGTCATAATCTCGAAAAGCAATTTAAGAGTAAAAAAAAACAATGATAGCGCACTTTTTAAAGGTTCGATCATAAAGCGAGCTCGGTGCGGTGTCAATAGAGCCATATTCCTGCGCACCATTCAGAGTGTGTTGAACTGTTTCGGCTAAACCAGACGGCTTTAAACTAAACACTTGGAGAGCTTTGGGCTTTTTGAACCGCAAACTCAAGGTATACTAAAAGATTACAATGCAATAAGTTTTTTAGCTTCAGATAACAGCTAGTTAAGGGTACGAATTATCTAAATTGGTCGAGTGTTCGAATCCCGCTGTTTAATTGAAATTTTGTCATAATAACAAAAATCGAGATAAGTGTAATAACAATAAGGAGTTCATATATTAACTTATTTCACAATAAGATAACTAATAGATTAGCTATTACTGGACAAGAATCTTTAGTATTTGTGAGGTAGTGTTTCACGCGTTATTCGGAGCGTTACTCTCATTTAACTATATAACTATCGATTAAACGTTTAGACAAATTTAAGTGAATGCATTGTAGCAAAGTTCAAGGTGGGCGGGTCTTCGTACGTTAGGGCGTTTAAAACTTTTGAACTTCACATACACATTAGATCAGAAACTCTTAGGCATAAACAAACAATACGCAAAGACACGAAATTATAAAACATTTTTAAAACACATCTTTACTTTAACCCTTTTCACAATATCACTTCCTATTTTGCGCGCGATATTGATAAATTCATAAAAACATGGCCGCCGTCTATGGTGGGACGCTCCTTTGTTTACTTGATTTCTGAGTTGAATCGAAACGAAGTACGTGGTTCCTTCACGATATTCACATACATCGCACACGAGGGAACGAGTGTTGAATGTTTATTCGTAGCGGATGACGGCGGAGCACGGAAACATCTGTTGGTCGCGTCCGAGTCGGAGGCCGAATGAAGCCACAAAGAGTGTACCGTGGACGACCGCCTCTCAATTGCTATGGGACTATCGCGTGGGCTGAGTCACGAACGGAAGCGGTAATGAGTTCGAACAATATTATTTAAAAAAAAAACCACAACAATGGTAAATTTATTGGACCGGTCTCATTAATTATTTTAAAACAAGAATTAACACAGATTTATATTATTATATTTTCGTATATCTTATTAAAACCACGTTATATTCCTTACTTGCTTGAGATTAATAACTAAGCCATTATTTTTTCGTATCCTAGTACAAAATAGACGTTAATCCATAATCAGCAGTCGTACGTATGATCGCACGCTATTAGAATTTTCTACTTTATCAATCACTCGCGTCGAGAATACGTCAGAATTGTACTGATAGCGTACATGTGACGTGTAATTCGGAAGTCAACATAAGTGATTTTAGCTTAAAGTACCATGAAAGAAAGACGTGAAATTAATTTCATTTGGAAAGAATCATTATTGTTTTTTACTATACATATCAGTTATCAATCAAAAAGATATTACAATATATAATCATTAGTTTGTTTTGTCTGAGTTATGAGGGTTGTATGGGCCTATATTTAAGATATTACGAACATAATCATATAAAGTTAAAAAAAAATGAATATCGTTAGACCTTTATCGCTAGTGTCCTATAATTTGCGGCACAGACGCATTCTGTTTGCTGTCGACTACCGCGTCTGCTTAGCAGTGACGTTGCAGGCGAGTCACCTGTGTAATACAACCTCGCCCGACTTGCCTACGACGTGGAGTTCAAATTCAAACGCCGCCCGCGCCCCGCATGCAAATCCCATTTTGTTGTTTGACGCCACGTGAAGTGTGAGAGCGCCCGTGCACTTATAAAAGCTCCATTATTAATTTTAAACTGTTTTAGATTTCAACAAGCTAACATAATATATACGTATTGTAATTCAATCGATAGTCCCATAACATCGGTGGCAACACCCCCGGTACGAGAGGCGGGGTGCGGGGGGTCCTAACCACAAGTAGCAACACCGTTACGTTACGCCACAGCTGACATCCATAAAAACCGTAATTAATTTAGCGACTCTACGTTTCATCGTATTGTATCGATCACAAACTTCTACATGGTAGATACTGCCTTATTATAAGGTACGGTTCAATTTAAATATAAATTATCAGTAGAGACACAAGCATACTGAGAACAAAACAGTTTTTTGCAAGCATATTGTACATCTACTGCATGACACTTTATAATTACCATCTGCTCAATCATGACCAATGCCAATATTGTAAAACAATACTATTTGATAATCACATTAATTAACCAAAATTTTCTCATGATAATTTCTACTTATTAAAAGTCATTGAGATGTAAAAAACTTAACATTCTAACCGGAAGTTAAATGTGTATTCTATTATGGTATAGATTAAAGTATTTGAATAATTTTATACAAGGTGTTATAACTAGTTGTTATAGTGTTACAACCCATATAACAGAGGTCCATCTCTATAGGGTTTTCTAATATGTAATTCTTTTAATTATTAAGAAATTAGTCTTCATCTTAACATCAACTACTGCTTGTTGTACTTTATATAGCAAAAATAAAGTGTACTCTTGCTAATATTTCAACTAATAAACTTTCAGCAGTATACATTAATTATAATATATTTGTAGAAACATACCATTAATAGATTTATAGATAAATCTTATTTATAAGAACTCAGAAATAATAGATGTATTAGGTTAAGTACTGAATTAACATTCTAGACTGAAAAATACCTTAAAAGATCAACAATGCTTTGGTCTTTGTAAATTAACAATAAACATTTGTAACAACACATGATTTAATTGATTAGATGGGATGTAATCCAATAGAAAAACATACAATTTTTGGAGGATATGTTCTAAAAGTCTATTAAGCATATGATGTTATAAATGTTGTATTAGAACCGCATCAAGACCTAAGCTAATAATGTAAAATACATCCGCTAGGGACACCAACATGGTTCAAAATTATTACAAATTACATCTGTATACTAATTGGCTATTTCAAACAAAAAAGGCGTTTCTCTAAGGGATAAAATCTGGAACGAAGTAATTCAACAGAGAACCAAAGTGGACGACGGGCCAGCGACGCCAGGTGGGGTAGGAAATTGCTGGAATGGAGGCCACGTTTGGGGACCAGGAGTGTGGAGTGTCCTCCCTCCTGGTGGACCAACATCTTAATGCGGACGGCAGCAAGTCGTTGGATGCGCTAAGCGGAGGACCGCAAGCTGTGGAAGGCATTGGGAATAGCCTATGTCCAACAGTGGGCAGACAGGGGCTGATGATGTTACAAAAAGGCATTTGCCTTAAGAATAGCGAGAAAAATATGAAAAAATAGAGGGACATTATTCTCAAATATAAGGGTTTTTTCTGATTTGGCAATACATTGGCTTATTGTTAATGTCTACGAGGATATTAATCAATGTACTATTATAATTCTATTACATTTCTTGTTTATGGCTCTAATTTAGTCATTTAAGCCAGTGTCTTTAGTCTATGGCAGTCTAGGGCTTATGGTATGATTCTTGTTATTATTTTGGTTTAAAGGTCCAATAACAAAGCTATATTATCTTTGAAAAAATAAATGTTACAAGTCAACATGAAATCACTGTTAAAGACACAGAATCTGAACATAAACACTGAAAAGAGCTACTATACCAATATGAGTAAAGGCATAACATTTTTAAGGTTTCCCCCGTACTAGCTATTTAAACCAATCACTAATTAAGACCTTCAATTGATCATCTAAAAGAAAATAAAATCAACATGATATAAGCAATACTAAATCAGTTAGTACCGTGTTTCAAATAAGAATTTGCATATTTCATTTGTACCAAAATTATTTCGGACAAAAACGTAAATTAAACGTCATAAAACTTATTTCATGACTCTCTCACATTACATAAATGTTTTATCAAAATATATCTACTGTTTAAAAATGTCTAGTAGACATACACAACATTGTTTTTTATGTATCTTATTTATTAATGGAATTCATTTGATTAGATTATTTATTTCTACAGATGATAGAATGCACAAAATGCAAACAGGGCCATTTTAATTAGAAATTTTTAATTTTGTTCAACAACCAAGAAGTAAATGTTAAAAGATTGTTATTGTGTACCAAGTTCAAGTATGTATTCATATAATAGTTTTAAGTTCTTAGTTTTTATTAGTATCTACTTATAAATAGATATTTACACCACTTAAGCATTAAACCTAATTGGTCTATAATTTAAAGCATCTAAAACCATACATACACGAATCAAACCAACACCATCTGCTAACCCTCTTTTCTGTATTCCGTCCATGAGCTGTATTAATGGTGTAACTGTAAAAACACTTACCAGCTACTTCCAAGAGTGTTTCAAGACGAGCCTGCATCTCTGGATCAACTGCTCTTTCTGGGTCATCATGGGAGAGTAGGAACTTAGATGACTCCGCAGCACCGGCTTCCTCTTCCATCTCCTGCTGAAATACATTACGCACTTCAAATATCACATGACAATCTCATGCTTACAAACTTTAACAAAGAAAACATCATAAATTGTGTTTCAGATGAATTGAAATTAAAATAAAAATGTCAAACACTGAAAATATGTCTCAAAGATAACATTTAAGTTACAAAAATGAACACAAAAACAAGAAAACAATATTTGAACAAAAATTAACTGTCTTAATTGTGTTTATAAAACACAAAACATCATACATGACTAACACATCCTATGTTTATTTAAAAGCAAACTTTGGTTTTAGAAATAGAACAAAAAGGTTATTAGGTTAGGTTTTGTTTAGGTATATATTGCAAGTTAGCCTTGTAATGGACAGCCAGTATTTGCATCTCTCCAGTTAACAGTGTTAGTTTTATCAATGACAAAACAATAAAATTCAAGCATTTGTATGTTAGAATCACAAGGACCATCCAACAAAAAAAACAAAACAAAGTATATTGAAACTGTCCATTGCACACACATTATGCAGGTTAACATTAAGAATCAGTTGGCAACAGCAATTGGTGTTGGAGAAGCTTTCGGCACTCAGTACAGATCTCTTCAACTTACCAACAGGTCTGGCCTGCTTAGGCACAAACAAGCCAGCAAGATCTATAACACCAATGAGAAAAACATAAGATACACTGACAATGTGGTGCTTGGGGACATGCTTAAGGCTAATGTTTACGGCCAATGGTCCTTGCAATTCGCCAATAACCAACATTTTTGCGCGAATAGCTCCTAGAGTTTTATACGAGTGGTTCGCGCGTGACGCCTCTGAGTGGAATACTACTGGACGAAATTACAACGATTCCATCTAAATATTATATAATTAACACTGTCAAATCGAAATATCGGCATTAAAACACTATTTTCAGCATTTCGCATTGACTGGGTGCATGTGATTCAAGAAACATGGCCACCGCAATTCGTGCCCAGTCCAAAACACAAATAGACAATGAAAAGACTTACGGCATAGTTACTCTAGGCGTAAAATTGTGAAGATTTTGTTAAAAATTTGCCCAAGAACGGCTGACATAAATAATTTCATGCATTACTCAGTAGAACGTATGTACCTATGACTTTCTGACGTTTTACGGAATATTTGGCAAGACACTTGAACCGTAGAAATAAAGAAAAAATACTATTTTATAGCGTTCTGCACCCGATTATGGTATATTGTTATGGGTTTATACGATTAGAATACAAAAAAAAAATTGTATGCTTAATCGCATACAAGATGTCCCTTGCAGCATTTAGCGGTACAGATAATCACAGTCCCTCACTGCCACCGCCTCTGCCAAAAACAAAACACGTTTTACCTCGGATACAGAATCATCCTCGCTTTCCGAAGAGTCCGTCATGTATTTGGCAGGCACTCCAGAATACGTTTCGGTTTCAGATTTGGCTGGACTTGAAGCCGAACTCTGAGGAGTGGATGATTTTACCACATCAAGTTGCACATTCACCTTATCGATATTTCGGTTTTCAGACTGTCCGACATTCTGCATTTTTGTCCTAATCCAATACAACTTAATTAGTCTTTCAGTATCAACACTTTTACTATGAAATTAACACGTTCTTATATTAGCAAACAAAATTTATTTCGTCATTTAGCCAGGTTGATACCCGCCATGTCTACTACTATGGCGAGGTTCCCGGATGCTTCAAGTAGGCTAACCAATTATCTCCCTCTGGCGATAAAATTGTGAACTTTTTTGTGCTGCCATCTGCTCTAAAAAATTAAGTTCGACTAACATAGACAACAAAGACTTTGTTATCGTTTGGATTTCAGCGTTTTCAGTGGAGGGTTTCAGCGATAAATAGGTACAAGAAACTGATTATTTAATGACTTGCCTTTTATAGCTATAGAATAAATATTTTGAAAAGTGTATCAAAATAAACATTAGCCGTTTACATGTATTTCACAGGTTTTTAACTTATTACTTTACATAAAACGGAACTAATTATTACGAATAATATGTATAATTCTGGCCAACAAACATTAAAAACAAAAGCGACAGCCTAGGTAAAATATTTGTTAATTAATATAACTTAATTCCTCAGATGTTATCTATGTTGCAGGTATTGGAGATTTAAAGATTATACAAAAATACCAAAAAGTATTTAAACCATGAACACACCATAGAGTGCAGAAAGTGGTAAGAAAATGGAAGATAAGCAAATACCAATTCTATTAGAAATTGTATACCCTATTCCCTGGTGTTAAAATCCATAGTGTATTGCCCTAAAACAAAAATACAATTCCATAAGTCCAAAGCAGAAACGTCAGATTATTCACAGTCAAGTCTATTGTCAATACAATTGTACAGCAATCTCATGAGTTCAGTAAGAAAATGGGTTTATTACTGATTAAAAAATATTTACATTGTAATTTTATATGTGACGAGGGTGTGTGTTTTATTAATGAATAATGCGCATTATAGTTATTACTATCGCATTTCGAATAATTTAAATAAGTAAAAAAACTTACGTTTACATCTATATCCTTTTATTAATTTAATATTATCAAGATGGAATTTTCGCCAATAATAGGATTGCCGCAATATATGAAATACAAAAATGTGTGAGAAGTTATAAAGAGGAAATATGGCAAGGGACGGCGATCTCCCTACAATATTTAATCCAAAACGAGTTCGCGCGCCCTCGGTGATAATTACTAGCGAGGAAGTGGAATCGGAGCAGGGGGGCAGTGGTGATGTGGAGAGGGCGAATGGACCACCGACTCCTCTCAGTCCGCGGGCTCCACTTACCCCACAGACTTCGATATCGTCAGCTCCGCCCTTAACTACACAACCTTCTCTTCAGCAAGCCTACAGCGAGTCAGCTACAAGCAGTCAAGACGAAGAGCGGCAGTTACGTGATAAAAGATGCCCGCGATGTTGTTCAAAATTTGCAAAAAAGGTTATCTGTAAACTAATATTTTTTTATAATTTCGTAACTAGTCTACAGAAGTGTAATTTATATAGATATATCCATCTTTTAAAAGTTATTCTGCACACCAATGAATTATCTGATAAATTCTGGCTTCTAAAGAATGCAGGAGATGCTTTAATTCTTTTTATAGTTTTAAGATTTTTTATAGTATTATTAATGACAAAATAAGCTATTTAAGTGGCCCTTTTTTGATAAATACACTTTTTCCCTATTTAGTATTGAAAGTCCAATCTACTACTAACGATTCATGTATAAATTAGATCAACTTCTTAACATTTTTCCATAATATGAAGACTTTGCCTTCTTACTAACATAAATTACCAAGCAAATAATGTATAGTAACATTTTTATAAGGATTAATTATAATAACTATCTACAGGTATACTATGGCCTTTGTGTGACTTTAATAATGGTGGTGTCATGGGTCGCCGTGACCCACTGCATAAAACACATGTACACTCAGGAGTACCCACTGGATCATAATGCACCGCAGAGCGCAGACCCATCAACATATAACTTTACATCTAAAATTCCTACAAATGTAAGTTATTTTGTTCTATGTAATTTTACTTACTTACTTACTCCGCTGGCGCAGTGACCCGAAGTGGGTCTTGACCATGTAATGTAATTTTAGTGTATTGTAATGCTGATGGTGGGAAGTCCTTTGATGTAGATAGCTGGGGAAAACACTCTATAAAAAAAAATGGGAGAACACCTATGTCCTGTTATGGGTAGAGAAATGCTGATGATAATACAAATATTCATTTTTATGTATCAAGAGCACCAGTGGTGCGGATTTTAATCATCAAATGACCAGATCATAACCGCATGGTTCAGGTTCAACCTTTTACAAAGTACCAATGTGTTAAATATGTTTTGGCATATTTAGGGACTTCTAAATCTTTATATTTACTTGCTATACAGTTGTGACAACTTGTTTCAAAATTCTAATGTAAATATTTCTTCATGCTCAGTTGTACAACGCACCATTCTTCACGGCCTGGTTCTGCACAAACTGGCTGATCCTGTTCTATCCGCTTTATCTGATCGTAATGCTCATACACAACAAGTGCAAGTCGGCTCACGACATCGTATTCGATGCTTTTAGTGACTTCAAAGAAAAGGGATTTACATTTGGTAAGCTAGTTTACTCTTATTGTAATACTTCTAAAACTACCATAAATATGGAATCTTTTAACTTAACATTAAGGAAGCTATGTGAAGAGTCCGCCAAAGAGGAGTCTAGTCACTTCCCTTCATATATTTTAAGCATAATCACAATGAATAGTTAAAAGCATGTAATGCCTCGGTGCCTCAATCAGACTACTAGTGGCATATCTTTTTGAGAGTATGAATCGGAATATCCCATCTCTTAATATGTTCATGTTAAATGTCTGTTGAACACAGCCCATATTTTCAGCTTGAGTGTTCCTGTAGTTTGTTTATTTGTTACTGTTTAGCCCGTTTCCTGAGCCGCTGCGCCCTGTTCTGCCTGCTGTGGGTGCTCAGTGTGTACATGTATACGTACGCTCTGCGGATACTACTCGCCACAGACGTGGTGGCTCTCTTCGCCACCAACGTTTCCTGCATCTATCTCCTCTCCTGGGTGATACTGCATGAGCAGTTCGTCGGTGTGAGGGTTAGTATAATGAAGCTTTTTTATTTTGATATGTTACTATATCTTCTGGGTACTTATCAAATCACAGTTCTTTTGTTTGTTGTTATATTTTTTTGTCTAAGAAAATTAAAAAAGGACATCATACATGGGTAATATACAAAGTCATTTTACACATTAGTTTAGTGGTTCATTCAGCCAATCAATGGTTCTTGTAGTCATTCACTCATTCAATGCTTAGTTCAGTCATTCACTTTGCATTGTGGCCGGAGCAGATAGTGGCGGCGATCCTGTGCGACACGGGCATCGCGCTGCTGGCCTACATGGACGGCATCACGGGTAGCTCCACGCTGGGCGGGGTCGTGCTCGCCGCCTGCGCGGCCGCTGGCTTCGCTATATTCAAGGTAATGTAGAATATTATCATTTCCTTAATATATCTGCCTTACTCTGACTTGTTAAGTGGTCACTAAGGGAGTCGCTTCTCTAAGGGATGAATTAATATATTTTAATGTGTCATGAAAATGTTTGAGATGTTTGCGCCTAATTTTTTAGTAAAATGTGGTTTGAATTAATACTGGTGGGTAATTCAGAGCAATTCTTAATAACTCAAAATAAGAGGTAATACTTCTTACTTTCGTCCGTTTATTATTAAACTATATTTAGCTTTACAATTAATGTACTTGCTTTTCTTACACGCAAAAGCTAGATTTATTCGTGTTCATTGTTTTTAATGACATTGATTTGTCCTATTTTTTTTTTAATTTCCGTGCATATTCCGATATCGTTAAGGTCATGTTTATTGTATTTAAGTAAGCAAGCGATGGAGACATTTATATACATATTAAAATTTCATTATTGAGAGAACTCCTTCCGAGTTTTCGTGTACTTTTTCTTCCCAAGCACTTGCGAGTTCATGAATCCAAGATTTAAGGTTTACTAATGTTTCTTGTTTAATTAATATTATTAAACAAAATATGTTCATGTAATAGTTGATGAAGATGAGATGAAGCGCCAATAGTCTAATGGTTAAGGGTACGGACTACCGATCTAACTTCGTGGGTTCGAATCCCGCCATTCGACTATTGCCGTGGACCATATCTTAACACAAGTTCAAGCTTACGAGGAATGCTCACAAGAAATATTAGTTAATTAACAAAAATCTTCTAATATTTCATTTAAAAAAAAAGATTAAAAAATTGGCGGTTTTAAACTTTATCGAAAAATGTTCTTTAATACAATAGTTTTAAGATAGAATTTTATATAACTGTAATAGTTATCCAGAAATCATTGCGTGTTACCAGATTACAGTTTTACATGTCGACCTATTTTTTTTAAATTGATTTTTTTTCGAGTTTACGAAAGTTTGCCTTGTAACCGTTATATCCATGAAGTTAATAAAATATGAAATGTAATTTTAATAGGCAATTGTTAATAGCTTAGTTAATGCAGTTTTAAAAAAAAATCTAACATATTTAGAAATGCTATGTGAAAGAGAGAGGTGTGCTAGAGGTCTATGTGCAATAGTGGGCAGACAAGTGCGCCAATAGCCAAATGGTTAAGGGTTCGGACTACCGACCTAGCGGTCGTGGGTTCGAATCCCGCTATTCGACTATTATCGTGAACCATATCCCAACACAAGCTTTTTCAAACTTACCACGATTGGTTTCAAGGAATATTAGTAAATTAACAAAAAAATACTAATACTTTACAAAAAAAAAGGGCTGATGATGATATAGAATTGTAAGTGAATAGATAAACTAGTAAAATAAAATAAATTTGAACATATAACAGTTTCTTCATATAGATGTATAGATATTTAGCAAAAACAGACGTTTGAAACTTCCGGTAAGTGCCGGCACGGGCGTCTGACGAGAGTGCTCGGCTCTATGGTTCTTCAGGCGAAATGTTGAGTGCCATGTTCTTCTATATTTTGTACTCTATTATAAATCTTTATTACTAGTTGTTCCGCGCTTCGTTCGCATTGCATTTAGTTTCTACGTTTTCCTATTGGTCATTGCATGTATACCATATAACCTTCGTCAATGAACAAGCTATTCAACTAAACTATTAAAACTTCCGTGAGACATTTCACTATACTACTTATAAAACGGCTTAACTCACGTGTAAATCGGTGTCAGTACCGAATTGTTTCGAGCCCATCGGGGGCTCTTCTTCAGGGTGAGTGGGAACGGTACTATAGCGCGTTCGCGGTGTGAGCGACGGGCCGCGACCACGCTATACTACCAATCCCACTCACCCCGAAGAAGAGCTCGCGATGGGCTCGAAACTAGTCGGTACCGACACCGAGTTACACGTGAGTTAAGGCGTTTTATAAGTAGTAAAGCTATTCAACACAAAAATAATTTTTCAATTCCAAAACAATAGTTCTTGAGCGTTCAAAAAAAAAACATTTGTTTTATAATATTGGGATGGATTCTATTAGTTTACTATGTTAATATATGTTGCAATCGAAATTTTAAACGTAATTAGGACGAATATATTTGATACATAAATAGTCGATTTTTTCTCCGTTTCTCATATTTCACAATAAAAACTTCGTAGATAAATGTAACTAAGTAAAGTGCATGTTTCGGATGATCTCAATAGAGGAAACTATCTGACCTATTTCCGCAGGTCAAGTTTAACGAGCGAAATATAAGTGAAATGTCATGTAACTTTATTTTGTTTGAAACGATCTCTCATATATGTTTGTATACCACTTAGAATTAGAACCCTTAGCCAGCTACCACCCGTGGCCACCGACCCTTAGGTCATAGAATTATAATCCAATGTTCAGACAGCCCTGGTTTGACCTAGTAATTGGTACAGGTGCTGTTCAGAAAGGTGATGGGCGAGGTGAACTCCGGTCAGCGCGCTTTGTTCTTCTCGATCGTGGGCAGCGTGAACGCGCTGCTGCTGTGGCCGGTCTGCCTGGCGTTGTATCTGACGGGCTCGGAGCTGCTGCCGGCGCATCGCATGCCCTGGTTGCACCTCCTACTGGCCAGCGTCGCACTGCTAGGTGAGCTCCGCACATGGCCACTTTCACCTTTGACTACCAGATATAATCTACGTAGAAAATATGTGAAAAATATTTTTTTGACAACATTTTTACATTTATAACTTCTAATATTTTCACCATAGACAATCTTCACATTCTAATACTTATAGTGAAATTTTGTATCCCTTTTTCAAGGAAATAGCACGGCCGGGTGAACGTTGATGTGAAAAAAAAAACATTATTCTTTTGTATGCAGATTGTTGATTATTACAGGCTTGGCTTTTGACAAAAAAAACCTTAATAAGTATTAATGTATTTTACAATTTTTAACATCTAGTTTGTCCAATTTCCAGTGTTCCACCTGGTGTTTCAATTCGGCAACATCATGACCTACAACATATTCGTCTCGCTCGGCTTCATCACCGCGGTGCCCGTCTCCGCAGGTCAGCCTATTATCTATACAGTTAACTTAATGGTTGTGTATGTATGTACCAATATAAAGAAAAACTCTATTTTCTACATAGATTTTTTTAAATTCGTGTATATTAGCAAGTTCGTTTTTATTAGTAATGTAATGGTCGCTTCAATTTTAATGGGAGTTTTACTGGAAGGTAGCCGATGTGTGCGGGGTAACAAAGTTGGCCGCAACATCTATGTCATTAAAATATAGACTACAGTAAGCATTCCCTTTGGCATAAAAATATGCCCCTCATGATTGTGTACTGGCGATGCCTTCGATGAGAGGGATATGTCGTGCCCCAGCGCTGGACGTGGTGATGTACGGGGCGCAGTTCGCCGGCATGAAGCTGGCGGGCATCATCCTGATCGCGGTCGGCTTCTTCCTCGTCATGTTCCCGGACAACTGGCCGGACTACATCATGCGCCTGCTCAGGTCAGACCTTCAAATACTGCACGGATACAATTTTATGATTATTAATTTATTTATTATTTTCCGTTACTAGCTATTTTATTAAAAAAAAAAAACTCGTGCGTGTAATGAATTTCTTTTCGTGTGCAGCGGTACTTTAAAATTAAAAAGGGCTGAAGATAGCCCGGTACCGAAACCCGGTACCGAACATAGTGAAAATCTCTATGTACCGAAACATGGTCGACTATTTTTTCACGTTTCAAGGAACTAAGATTTGTTGTGTTGAAGTAAAGGCATGGCTTTGGTATTAATAATAATCTCGTATGTATTTAGATGGAGCCGCCGCCGCCAGCGCGGGCAGCCCGGCTCGGGGCGCAACCGTGACGCCATGGACTACCGCACCGGCTACATCCGCTCGCACCTGCGCTCGCCCTCCGGCCGCGTCAGGTGACCGCCCTCGCCCGCCCCGCCCCGCCCCGCCCCGCCCCGCCCGCTCCCGCCGCAGCGCAACGCGACAGCCACACGTCACATATCTAACAGACATAGTGATGGATGTAGATCTATCTGTTTGGATTTTTAATACAACTGATTTTAGGGTTGACAGAAATGAGAAAAAACAATCAGTATCTAGGAGAGTTATTACTAGTAATATGTTGAAAAGGCTTCTAATGTACTAAAAATTTAACACCAATTTTTTTAATTTGAAGTTTACAAAATATGGCATTCCATAAATTATAAGTTGGAAATGGTTATACTGTCGCGTTATCATAGACAATAATTCAATCACCGATAGGCACGGTTTAAGTTAGGATGATAAAAGTATGTAAGTGATGAAAAACCAGTTATAAGGAACCTAATATTCAACATACAATACCTGTTAAAATTTTTCTTTTAAAAAAAATATTTATCGAATTATTTTTTCCTTCGACATTATTACAGATATAGTGAGAAAAGATTTTTCCTTACTAATTTTTCGGAAAAGTTCGTATTTAACGTGCTCTGTCAAATAGCTTCAGTATCCATCTTAGAGAATGACACTATTCATTTTGACATTTGACACTAGACAATAAAGTTCAATATTAATGGATATGAACATCATTCATTGACAGTTCGGGTGTCATCGTATTCCGATAGAGATCCGAGTTATCACGAAGGAGAATAATTTCTCACTACATGTGTATATTAATATAATTTTCAGTGGATGTCAATTTATTATTAACTCATAATAATGTATGATTATATGAATATTGAAAATCGTTAGTTTTAAGGGTCGGTTGTTGATAACATTTTCAGTTAAATATAAGGCATATTAAATACTTTGATATGTAGAAAAGAATAACGATGTTAGGAAATAGGTATGTATCATTAGCGGAAATCAATATCGCACATCTGTTACCCTAAAGTGTGTAGTCATGGTTAGAACTTCCCAAACGTGTTTTGTGGTTATTAGACTTGTAGATGTAAAAGTTGGATAAATGAATAAATAAAACGTAATATAAATAAAATATCAATATAATGCAATTGATATTAATACGCGGTATAATAAAACAAGGACGAATTAAGAATCTCCCTTTTCAAAGTTATAAAAAAAACAATATTATATTTTTTTATTTAAAAAAAAATAATTACTGACAGTACCTGAATGTATTTAATATGAAATATTTTTTTTTGTATCCTAAAGAGCTTATTTTAAGGGACTCTATTTATAAATCCAAAGAATTCAATTTTTTTAAATTCAATGTTGCCAGTATTACGTAGCTGTGTTGCCAGTTTCGTTTATTTTATTTTTTACAAATGTTAGTAAAACCAGATTTAAATACGAGAAAGGAATCTTCAAAACCGTTTTCCACTAAGGAGCTAAACGCGCCACGATATTTCTATTTGCAGTTCATTTCTGGTCGCTTCGTAGAAAAGGGTTTGTAATTGCAGTGAAAAAATATATATTTCCAATATTGTTTATCATATTTGTTTTGTAATTAATATTTTTGTTTACATACATTTTTTTAGTATAAACAAGATTAATTTCTATAACAAGTTCTAAAGAGAAACATTTCAGTGCGGATAAATTTTATTATTTATTTGTCAAGTATTTAAAAATATGAATTGTTGTAAGTAAAAAAAACAATCGGTATTTTGAAATAATTTATTGATTTTTCTTGTCATTAACCAAAATATTTTTTGATGATTTTTTTTGAATTTCTGGTATGTTTAATCATATTTTCTATTGAATTAGCTTATAATTGGTAAAACATGATAATTTATATAGCTCATCATCATCACCATCAGCCTAAGGTCGTCGACTAATAATTTGTAAAGGTCTGAATAACTAAATTTTATTTACCAGAGAACAACTATAAATTCGTTCTTAAATTGCATAAAAAAAATTACTACTCTAGAAATGTCTATGAGTTTTAACAAAAATAATGGTTGGCAATTGGATTTAAATTCGGCCATTTTTTAAAAACTTTTTTTTAAATTTTTGATATGAACTTCTCTACGTTAACTTAACTGTGTCCAATTTCATCGTTCGTCGAATTTCTTTTAAATTCTCGCTTCACGTATTAATTGAGATGGAACCTTTGTAATGAAACACAAGCCAATGCAAATGAGCGTGAATATTACTTTGACCCCATCCTCGCCTCCACACGGCCCACCTTGTTCTTTTTTTTTTTGAGTTATTTTTTACGTGTGTATGGATTTGTGTGAGAATGACTAGGTAACATTTTAAACTCACAATTTGTAATTAATTATAAAAGACAAAATTCTGCAAAACCTCAGACTTTGTATAGAAAATATCGGGATGTTTGATCCTTGTGTTTTTAATTTTCGGTCTGTTTATTTCGATCAGTTTTGTTCGGAATTTGTTCTTTTTTAATAAAAGAGTTCTAGAATTCCTTCTTTCAATTCCCGCAGGCTGTCCTACGTCTTTAACGTTTTGTTTACCCTACGTTAAGTCCTAAAAGTCTGTAAAGCAGGTGAGGTTTAATTAATTTGGTTTAGTTACAACTGTCAGTATTGTATGCTGCCTCCATTTTTACTTTAACGTTTTTCTTACTTTGGTAACCCTGTCTCTGTCCCTGCGTGTGCGCGAGCGGTGTGCGGTGTGCGTTGTGTGGCTGTCGTCTTTGCATCGGTTCTGTGTTCCTACAATAATATTAGTATGATGTAAAACTGTAACGGAGGACACCATACTGTGGAAGGCATTGGGAAAGGCCTATGTTCAACAGTGGGCAGACAGGGGCTGTTGTTGATGATGATGATGTAAAACTAGGTATATGAATCAGTTGTCGTATTTAACGCAATTTTTATCAAAAATTCTTAAATTTCTAATATTTTATATGGTTACATTTTTACGTAAACATACCGAATCCAAGATTTTGTCATCGTTTACCTTAATTTTGTTATATTTCAAACGAAAATATAAATATTTTTTGTTATTAATTAAATCAGCTTTCAATTAGGCGAGGACACGTGTTATAAAATGTAGGTTAGAAATACATTGTTTGTAGGACTTAGAAATAAATAAAGCCCCAATGTAATAGATAACGTACGATATAAGATTATTATGTATTTACAGGTATATAATTGTATACAAACATGGCTTAACAAAATATTTCTAGATTTTATCCTCCATCGAAATATTTTTGTTGAAATTATTTACATATGTTAGAGAATTGTTTATACAACGATCACAATATTTTTATGTGTTTTCAAAAAGTAACTTTTTTTTTAAATTTCTTACAATTATAAATTAAATAGGACCTTGTAACTTTTAGCGTTATTTTGTATTAAATAATGTCTTTTAGTTTTCATACAAGTGAATATAATCTGTTAGAAGATTCAGTCCGGCTTCCGCGCAACTTCCTGCCGCCGTCGTGGTAATACCAAATCAGTGCGACTTAGGGTCCTTCAAGAAGCTAGCACCTCTCAAAGGCAACGCAGCTGTGGTTCTTCTAGTGACCCTGGTGACCCCGCCGCTCGTTTGCCCTCTTCTCTTATAAAAAAAGGTTTTCTTTGACACGTGTCTACTTATCCCTTTCTCTTCGGACACAACAAATATTCTGACACAAGTTTGACAACATTTAACGTAAAATAACAGTTAATTCTTTTCGATTAATGACAACAAATGTATATTTTTAATCCGCCATATTTTAATTTCTACTAGACGATGGTAAACTGATGTATTTAACGGATCTATTGGCTGTTATAAAAAAAATCTACTAATTACAGGATATGAAAAGATACTGGTACGTTACTTATGACTAATGTCTTATTTTTCTTTAAACCAATAATATTATAGTAAAAAAGCACACCAAGACGTGTACCAACGCGTTCGTTCGCGGTGTTCCACCTTAAAGCTACAGACGTTTGAACTTTTCTTAGGTTAGTCGACGACGCGGGCACAAATGCCGCTAGGATGCAGCTTTTAAATATGTTTGTGAGAAAGAAGTCGGTCAGAGTAGATTGACGAATAATTATTTTTTACGATTATCGCGGTTTTTATGCTCCAAATGCGTCAATTCGTGAGAAAGGGAAGGGTTACGGACACGGCAATTTTGTTTTATAGTGGAACACCGCGGGCGTTTGCGATTGTATATAGTCCGCAGTAGTTGGCGAGAAATCATCATTGTAATTGTGTGTCAAAAACGATTTGATCTTTGTTAGTTTATAATTTAACTGGGCATATTGTAATCAAATCAAAGTTTAATTATAAAGTAACAAAATACCTAATCGTTCGGAGACATGCACAAAAAGTTGACCGTTTTGATTTTTTTTAGTTAATTCTGAAGCCTTTATAAATAAAAAAGGTTTTATGGGGTGCATCTAATGTAAAAACTTTGTATAGAAATCATTTAATTCTGTTTGAAAAGAAAATAGTTTAATACAATTCATTGTTTGTAATTTTTCGTGTACTTGTTTAATGATGATCTCGTTTTTGCCATTTGTATAAATTATTTATATTCATTATACGTAAATTATATGTAAACAGATAGATTTTAAATGATTCAGATGTTCGGACGGACTTGACAATATGTTATTTTAGGTGTTTTTTTTTTCAGTATTATTTGATTTTTACGAGCAAAATGACCATAGAAATCAAAGTCACAATATCGATGTGAAAATTGTTCAAGACTCAGGCCAGTCCAGTCGTGTCTCACGTTGATCTTATATATATGGTCGAGTTTTCTCAATTTGTTACAAAATGATGCTTGACATTGTTAAATTTTGTAGGTCGTTCATAATCTGAGTCTTAATGACAATGATAGATTGGACGTTGGATTAATATCATAATATTATGTGGACAGCTCGCCGCTTAGCGGAATCGTTTATTTTGTTAGTGACAGTTAATTCTATGTGTATTAGTTCTAAATTTGGCCACCGGTAGTCAGCGCCAAAATGGCGTAAGTCAATTTGGGCACAAAATACCGAGGTCAGTTGCAACACACATTTAATAAGTTCGTTCGAAGTCTTAGTGGGTTTAAAATTTATTTGATAAATCGGCTCAACATTTTGTTGTGATGTTTTTGTATGATTGATTTTCGTGAATAAGTTACATAAGTTAAATATAATTAATTAATCTCGAATGAAATGATTTTGTAAAAGTGTAATTCAATTATATCAGTATTTACTCAGTTCAAACACTTTTCGTGTGTTAATTAAATTCACTAAATTATTTACATTAATTTACCTTATGTACAATTCCGATTTGATGGGAAATAAATAGATGTACATGAAATTAGTAAAGGAAGTGAAATCGTACGTTTACAAGAAATCAATTGTTTATAAAAGACATGTTTTCATGTGAATTTTTCGTATCGAATATAGTTTTAAATATTTCTATTATGGTTTACAATGACAAAATCTTTACACTTCCATTCCGTTATACGTATTGATTGAATTATTTAATTAGAAAAATATTAAAAGACTGAATTAAATGGAATAATTGACTTATATTCAATTACGCAGTCATTTATTATGAAATATTTAATAGGTTTTAATTGTATGTCGTGAATAGAAGTTAGGTTGTTTTTATCTGTGTATAGCTGTTATAGGTTTAGTGTGGTCTAGTCGTAGCCGGAGTCAGCCACGAGATGACACCTCGGCCCCTGTGACAATGAACCACAGGGGCCGCGGTTGATACGTAGCGGTAATTTGTTGGTCATTGAATAAAAAAAATTGACGTAAATTATACACGGCCTTTTATTTACATCATGTTTTTTTTAATCTTTGCCAAGGTCACGTGACTCATCCCGGACGGTGGCGTGGACTTATGTCACATGACTACTGAGCGTTTAAAGAGAGGTATAAAAGGTTCAAAGGAAAGTGCTGAGTGTTTCAGAGCGTTCCTTGAACATCTCTCTACCACAGAACCCATTTCAGTTCTAATTGAGGATGGTCACAAAGATTTTTGTGGTTCAGATCCTACCGTCTTCCCACGACGGCTGCATATTATTTTTAAAATCTCCCCCGTAACAAAAATGGTCACCTGACTTAGGAGACTTCAATTAACCATAGTGGAAGAATCGAAATCCTATCTTCTCCTATCTTCTGTTCTTGCCTTCTTTTTACAGAATTTCTCTTACTGCTTACCAAATTCGTTAAGTGATCACAAAGGGAAGCAGTTAGTTTGAGAAATAACAGTAGGAGACTGCTTGAGTAATTATCAAATTAGCTACTGTTAGCTTTCAACTGCCAATAGCCTAATGGTTAAAGATACGGATTTCCTATCACGTGGTTTATAGTTCGAATTACTATTCGACTATTGTAAACCATATCTTAGCACAGAGATGGAACTTAGTTAGAGTGATAAAAGATATGTTAGTAAATTAACGAAATACTGCTGACATTTTAATTATGTAAAAAAAATCGCAAGAAATCTAATTCTATATATACAAGGTACAAGGATAAACTTCTGAGAATAAAATTAAGTTCATTCGGACTAAAGCCAGTCTTGTTTATTAGAATGTTAATATCAACTGTCACATCACTATCTCTGTCAAAGAGGGTCGGCAGTGACGTGAACATGTGTTGACGGTAGACTTACCGTTGTCGCTAGTTGTTGTTGGCGACGCGGTCCCAGCGCCAGACGGTGCCGTCGTCGCAGCACGTCAGCAGCACCTTGCCGTTACGAGACAATGTCACCTGCAAATATATAAACGCTAGTTATATCGCGCGACCTCGTCCGCGTTGACTATAAGAAAAATTGAGCAGGACGTATGATTGGATGCTAATCACTTACAAATTACAAATAAAATTGTTAAAAGTTTTGTTATTTTCATGGTAATAAACATCCATACATACAATTTTTTGCTTTTATTAATATTGAGATTTTAGTTTATTTACCAATATTTCTTGTACCATTCTAAATCTAGGCTTGTGCTAGGTAATGGTTTACGACAATAGTCTAATATCGGGATACGAGCCTTGGACTATGTGAACGGAGTCCGCACCCTTAACCATTATGCTATTGTCGCTTCGCATTGATAATGTTAAAAAGTGAAAAAGATATGTATGTATTTTGCGTAAGATGGTGTTATTTAATTTTGAGTTATCGATATTTTGTATGTATAATGGATACACGGGTAGTGGGTAGTGGGGACGGGAGGCACCTGTCGCACGGCGGCCACGCAGCGCGGGTGCACGAGCTGCGAGACGCGGCTGCCGCCCGCCACGTTGCCCAGCTCCCACACCATCGTCTTGCCGCTCTGGTTGCCCAGCGCTATCACCTGACACGGGTAAACTAATTAAACTCCGTGAGACATTATTATAGACTAAAGACCAGTCCCCGTTGTTTCGAAACTAGTCAGTGCCGACACTGGATGAGTATGTGAATGTTAGCAGTTACATATTTACTCGTAAATATAAAACATAAGTACATAGCTCGACTTACTAATGTAATTCAAATTATATACGAAATTATAATTAATTAAGTAAGATGGACATAAATGACTTGTGACTCATTTAAAGACTAGATACATTTGTTAGTTTTTTCTCAATTATGTGAATGTGTGATTGATAATATCATGTTTATATTATAAAACATTATTAACTTGTTACACTTCGCTCTTAGTGGAAGTATTATATTTTTTTACATTTTGACAATTATATGTATTTTCATAACATGTAATTTTATAATAAAATTACTGAAACTGTTATCAGACATTAACAAAAAAAAAAATCAGGCGTTTTACATTTAGTTTAGGTGTAGACAAATACTAGAATTCAGCAATTAATTGATGGCATATCTATAGACAAAGTAAAGAGCAGAATATTGTTGAAAGAGTTGTGACTTTGGAATGTAAGCAGCTTGTTGTAGAAGTTACCCGCTGGCTGTAGTCGACCGCGAAGCGTATGAACCATATCTCGCACTCCTTGTAGTCGAAGCGGTGCACCACGGTGACGGCCGCGTCGCCGGGCCGGGGCTCCGCCTCCTCCAGCCGCCCCGGCTTCCAGCAGATTATCGCGTTCTCACACGACTGCAGTGTGCAAGGTGTTAGAAACATATAACATCATCCTTTGTCTGCCCACTGCTGGACAGAGGCCTTCAATGTCCTCAGTTCTGGATATAAGCCTTCAATGTGCCCACTGCTGGACATAACCCTTCAATATGCCCACTGCTGGACATAGGCCTTTAATGCCTTCCACAGCATGCGGTTCTCCGCCTTCCCTAACTCTCCAGTTCCTTTACTTTGAAGGCTCTGAAGCCTTTCCATTGTAATACATTGATTTAAGAAAAATATTACATTCTTGCATCATCATCTGCCTTCATCAGATGCTGTACATACCTTCCCCAGTGTCCTCCACAGTAAGCAAATTATGTGACAGATGAGAATTATTTTATAAATATATACAGATATACAGCTGTAGACAGACAGGGCTGATGATGATAATGATGATGATGAATATAAAATAAAGATCAAAATGTCTCTTACCTTAGACAGTATTAAATCGCCCATCCACCTGACACAGTCAACATAGTTCCTATGTATGTCTCTCGTAGAGAAGTCAGGGAAATGTTCCTTCAGTGAATTAAAAGGCCTCAGTGCTCTGTGCGGGTTGAAATTATAACTTTGTTTGATAGCCTCGTTCATTGACGGCTTGTCCAGCCGCCACAGCTTTAGAGAGTGATCCATCCCACAGGACATTATCCTCTCACCTTTGAGGTCAAAGTCGGCGCTTAAGACCTCATCTCTGTGACCTTCTACTCCTCCGAATATAGCAATACACACATCAGTCATGATATTCCAGAGACGAAGAGCATGGTCTTTACTCGCTGAGAGCAGTAAATTAGGGTCTCGAGGATGGAATTTGACCTCATTGATTGCATGGCCATGTCCTATGTAATGCTTGATGCATGTATGTGTAGCTGGATGGAAGATCCGGACGATGCCCCGCGACCCTGCGACTGCCAACAGAGGCAGGTTAGTTTCTTCCTCATACGACCACGCACATGTGTAAAATGTTTCATCTACCTGTGAAAGAATTTATTTATTGTATCTTTCAGCAGACATGTTACATCACAATTCTGTTATTATTTATCTGTCACTAACGTCTGGATCGGCGTAACACTGCAGGAACTTGAATCCACCTGATTCTGGACATTCATATATAGAGACCCTGTTACTTCCAACTACCGCAAAGATGAGAGGCTCCCCCTCCCCGAGGTGGTGGTTAAATTGACATCCAAATAATGGTAAACCATGGTCTTCTTTTGCACTGCAACTAAAATAATAACAATAATTAACTCTTACCACTGTTTGTGTGAGTAGCATGTAGCACAAAATAATGGTTTTAGCTTGACTGAAGACTAAACAATATATTGAATGATTTAAAATAACAAAATTATTCCTACTTACTTAAATTTATACGGCGGTTTCACTTGTTTCGTAACTTTTTTCTTGCCGCGTCGACGTTTTTTTACACGTGAATTAGTTGGAGTCTCACTCCGCGACGTATTATCTGTATTCGAGGTGCTTTCAACGCTTGATGTGTCATCCTAAGTAATTTCAAAAAGTTAAACTCGACGTATCATCTCTCATCAAACAATAAAGTAATTTGAGGTTTATTATAAGGGCCATAACAACTTGATTCTTGCTTATTCATGTGTACAATCATAAAACAACTTAAAGTTGTTTTAAACGATTACAATTTTACCCATAAAGGTCGACCACTCAACTTCAATGTTACAATAAAATCATGTTGCTGACTCACTATAAAATAAACGAATGTTTGTCTACTTACAGCTTCATTATCCGAGAAATTCATAGTGAGTACAACTTGTTATATGAGGACAACAATAAACGTGTTTAATTTGTATGTTTCATACAATTAACAATAGTGTATTCAATTTTTATATTCAACACACGACTATCAGCTGGCAGTGGCGTCCTAAACGTCAAATGTCAAATTTTCGCGGGAGTTTTAACATTATAGGCAAGGACAAAGACACCATAGATTAATAATACTGTGTTTCTAAATGTTTACATGTTTTCTTTTTTTTTAATTTTAAAATTATGTAACTTATGTGTAATCATTTTTGTGACTTAAAATAACTTTTCAGTAAAATTTCTGACCAATTTATAAAATTATGCTTTATCTTAATATGCAAAAAAGAAACGCGTGTAAGGTTTAAATAAAACTAATTAAGCATTTAGGAACATACTTATATTTTAGTAAAGTGCCGGTTAACAGTGGTTAATAATTTACAAAACAGTTGTTAACGGTAAGAAGATATGTGGTAATTAATATCCCTTTACTTCCAAGCAATTTAAAGTTTTATGACTTTGAAATATTATGCCGAAACAACGGTAGCTTTTATATTGTTGGGTCAGCATTTGACCCTGTTATGAGTTAATTACAATTTTTATAAAGAATTATTTAACACGTTAAATATTTAAAAGATGCACATTTTTATTCTTGTAATACCTAGTTCAATAATTAAATAACGAACGAAATAAAAGACAATTTTGTATAAGAATATATATATATTTAAAATACACAAAAATAGGACATTTATATTTTAAAAAACTTGGTCTTACATTTTAATATAACTTAATAAATAATTAATTATATGGTAACATTTAATATAGGTAAGATTATTTTAATTACATCTAATCACAGCCGTTTTATTTCATATAAAATACACTTAAACTTATCAAAACACTTGATCTTATATAAATCTTCTTAATACTGATAAGTAAATTAATAAATTGTAATGCCACAGAAGTAAATTCTATTGTCTATATAGTACTGCGCGATATGACTTTATTGTCGTTTTATCGCAGAAATGTGCATAAGTATAAAGTAGTGCGCACTAAACAATGATTTGTCAAATGCTTGCAAGAAAAGTCAATGTATGAAAGTATACGGGCGTTTAGGTCTTTATGACCATGACATTGTAAAAGTTGAAAAGGTCATAAGTTCTTGTTTAATTATATTTAACTGTAAATGGTATTATCGTAAAAATAAGCTTAGTAATTTGTATACGTCGCCTCATTCTGTATCGGGCCTCAATTTATATTAACTAAACTGTTTTAAAGTAGTTATTGTAGTCATTTTTATTCAGACGTAAAAAAACACGACATCTACCATTTTGTTCTCGAGTTTTAATTTTCTCTTTTCTCAAATTCCGATCGATCCAGTAATTTGTGTTACTGGTAGTACTGTCAACCATAGACAACCTTCAAGAATAGTGATCACAGGCAGTAGCCAAAAGGAATTGCAACAAAGGACTCTAAATCCGACGTCTTTATCTCTTTCTGGGGTCCAACGTGTCTCTCTTTGTAGCCTCTGAGTTTCGGTGTTAGTAATTAGGTGGGTGACACATGCAGGCGTGCCGCAGCGCCACCTTCAGCCAGGGAAGGAACTTGGCGACACGCGCGTACACGCCCGGGTATCCCTGCCGCGCGCACCCGCGCCCCCATGACACTATACCTGGAATTAATAAACATTTTTTGATTATATAGAAAAATATGAAAAGAGGTTTTCATTATTTATTTATTTTTCTGTTAAGGCCATATTTGGATCCTTAAGTCCAAGACGAAGTGCATCTAAGAACATTTAGAAAACTGGAGCTATCGTTTCATCAAACTGTGAAACTCACCAACAATAGTATAGTGTGGTCTAGTTAGCAGCAGGGGCCCGCCGGAGTCTCCTGTGCAGGAGTCCCGCTCGGGCGCGTTGGCGCAGAGCATGCGCGGCGTCACTTTTCGCCGTCCGTAGCCCGCGCCGGAGCATTCCTCTTGAGCCCATATGTTCACCTCAGCCTAAAAATTATATCTTTGCTTAGACTACTTTTATCGTTGAGATTAACCGCTGGTTATATACTCTGTAAGACAATACCCACTTTCATAGGGATGCTGGAAGGCGGACCTTTTTCAATCGTGCTGCCCCAACCAGACACTATCGCCTCTACACCCTCCAGCCTGTTGTCATCGTCAAATTCTAAAAAAATACAATGAATCTTTTACTCACTCTCTCACTTAAAAAAAACCCTACTTAGATAATCAGGTTAGAGTATTATTTTCCCGGAAACAAAACGTCAAATATAGATAATAAAACGTAACAAGGATCTACAATTTGGTAATTAATATGTTTACTTTTTATTATAATTAACTCTGAATTGACCTAGAATAAAAGCAGGACAAAGAATAAATCATAATTAATATGTTCATCATAAAAATTACACGAAACATCGCCACAAGTTCTGTGTATACGTAATAAATTATTTCTTTTCCTTAAATTAATTGCTTATTACCACTAATTAATTTCACATCGTTTAACTGGCTGGTAACAAAAAATAAATCAACAAAACGTAACGGAATTTTAAAATCAACTTAACATAATAGGTACAAGAATTAATTAGAACACGAAATGTGATCTCTTTTTAAATTATATAAATTACGTTAATCGGAACGTTTTACAGTTGATTTTTTTATTTGACTGGTTATAGATGACTTGAATTAATTTCCTATCATATTTTCATAGAGACCGGTCTAATTCTGTCAAATAAAATGCAACAATTTATGTTATATCAAAGCCGTTACACACGAGTACCGTACGATTAATAACGTAATCTTAAATAATATATTTTATGTGTGTTAGTGGAACTTAAGATCCTAGTAGATTGTTGGCAATAGCTTTTCGTTTGTATGTAGTTAGTAGTGATGTAATTTTTCTAACGGCGTTGATTTAACGATTTTCTACAATTTTTTTGATTCGAAAGCGACAGAAAATCTTAATTTTCAAGTTTATTGAAAATATTCGTGGTTTCTAATAAAGGTTTTTTTCTTCGAAATATGTATATAATACGAAAGTAATTGTAATAGATCACACAAATATTTATCTCGGAGGAGAATTGATCTCACGTACACATTTATAAGTCTATTAAAACGAAATGTTTAACGGTGGGCCGCGGTTTGACGACTACTGTTGTGGACATGTCAACTCACCAGGCAAGCACGCAGACCTATAGAGATGTTCCGGTATGGGTTCGGCCAGTCGGAGTACAGCGATGTCGTTGTCATAGGTGAACCTGTTGAAGTCCGGGTGCTGGGTGACATGCGCCACCGGGATGCCTTCCTGCTGCGAGTTGTTCACGTCGTGCTCCCCCACCAGCACTGAAAGACGGGACGCCTCTACTCTGGAACGAAGGATCAACTTGTAAAGATACACGGCCGACGTATTAATGACGTTAGTAAAGATAAGTAATTTAAATATATTAAAGATTTATGACACGATCACTAAACGTGTTCTAACGTTTAGAATTTATCCCTAGGCCCGTTTCTACCAAGAACTAAATTTAAACATGAGAAAAGTTACCGCAAGTGATTTTTATACGCATAGGTTACCTTTACTTCATTCAGTTCTAACGATATGTTTCTTTTGTCTATGGTGTTAATATATTCTATTAATAAAAAAAAAACTTCGAAGGTTAAGGTTTGGTTACATAATCATAGTTTCCTTGACACCGCTATCGTGCGGCTAGGTGAGCCAAGAGATGGCAATTAAAATTCGCGGCACGCCCTCTTACAAAAGCCGTGCTCTCCGCTGCGTAACTGTGAAGAATGGAACGCATTGGCGCATCTAATGCATGCTCTTGACCTCGATACACTAATTTAGAACGTAAGGACTGGTATTTAGAGTTTATTATGATACAAGAACTCATTTAGCTTTGCATTTGAATGCTACACGTTTAAAATTATCTTATCACTTTTTTAGGTTATGGTGAAAAAGGCAAAAGTTCTAGTTGGTGTCCTCGCATGTCAACCTTCAGAAGAAGCTCAGAAATATTATATACAAAGTCTGACTTGGCCTTGAAGCTTTTTTAAAGCTTTGAGCTTAGCTTCTTTTTTTAAGAAATAGGATGATTTAATATCTAGATTAGATTTACGCAACATACAATCCGTGTTGAGTTATTTTCAATAAAATAGGAGATAGTCCAATAAAGCCAAGCATAAACTCACATATTTATGTGCTACATTTGATTGTAATGATTTATTAAAATGGGTTAATTTCAAATAACATTAAAGTTACAGCCTCTTCCGTATTTATTTATTTGTTCAATTTAGTTAACCAATAGTTTATGTAACTTTTAAATTGAGAAGTATTGATTTTGCGTTTAGCACAAATGCCGACCTGACCTTTAACTTTCGCATAACACTTGACAAGTATTACACGAGTAAGTGCATGACATAGGGATGTCATAACATATGAAAAATTACATTTCATATTTAAAGTTAAAATTTACTTGGCTTAAAGGACCAGTAATCACGCCATAAAATGATTAAAAAATAAAATTTGACGTTTCTAGTTGGCGCGTACCAAACATTGCTTGTTTATTTTTTATCTGTGACATTTATTCCCATGATGTTCTATAAATTCAAAAAATTAATACGCCTTTTAAAGGATGAATTTAAATACTTAATGTAGACAAGGGAATAACGCAATTTTATTCAAAAATTAAAAAATAATAATAATTTGAATTTGAATTGTGTTCAAAAATCGAACAATAGGTGACCGTTGGTGTTCAGTAAATATGTGTAATTACGTAATAGAATACACTATAGTTTAATAATGGTAGATTTTAGTAACTTCATTTGAAATGAATTGAGTAACACATTGTTAAAGATACATAGGTGATGTTTTATGTATTAAGGAATAATACTCTTATTGAGACATTACAGTTGATGTTAAGGAATATTTATAAATTACTCAATATTATCGATAATTTGTATATACAGCAGTGAATGCAAATTGACGCGGCGCACGCATGCACACGAGTTATTGCATAATTTTAAGCGACGCCCTTTGGAGGTCAAGCGAGTGATTTGGGTCGACATCATCGCCCTGTCCCACTTTTTTATTGCATAAAACATTCAAGTTTGTTTTATTATGAAACGATAAATTTGTAAACAACGGTTTTTGAGGATTAAAAAAAGTTATTAATTGAGGACATTTTGCGTAAAATTATTGAAAAATTATTAGTCGACGTCCGCGACGCCATTATTGTGTAATTAAAAAGAAATTGGGTTGTTAGTTGTCCTCTTCAATGTGTTTGTTACAAATTAATTTATAAAGTTTCATTTGAGTAAAGAAAATTAAAATTCTTTTGAACTGTTCGTACAATATATAGGTTACAAGAAGATAAATTTGTATTATTTTTATTTATTTCAGCATTTTAAATATATTTATATTTCACAGATAATTCTAATGAAAAATATTTAAATGTGTGTCAATTGATTAATACTTTCATTTTGAGTACGATACGAGGCCTGTTAAAGTGGCCGCGGAGGTTTTGTCGTAAACATAAGAGCTCGTAATCAGCATTACACGGAGCGGTATCACCGAGATTACATATTATTTTACATTCGAAAGAACATAAAAAAGCAAATTGTCTTGGCCTCCTGCCCTTCGCCGTTGACTCAAACGTTTACGACATAATGTTCATGAATTCGTTATAAGTAATATTTAGGTTAGTTATAAGTCGATAACGGAAACTTTTTGAATTGTACGAAGTGTTTTATAATTGAAATTAACTAACGAGCCTGTGCAAGCAGTTCTCATATGTTCTCGCAGCAAAGCCATAAAATAAAAAAAGAAGAAATCAATTAATAAAAAAAAAACACATTTTTAATCGTCAGATCGTCAATTGTTTTTCGCACGCCGCGCTTTTAACATGTTCACTATTTTAATATATTTCCTCTTCGTGGCTTCTAAAATGTGCGTAGACTTTTATATTACGGCATTTGCGGGTTCTTTGCGGTTGAAATTTAACGTTAATTCTATTTTATACTTAACATATAAGATGCGACATTATCAAATGAAACGGTAAGATTATGATAAAATTATAAAGTGATAATATAAGGCCGTAAGCCATCCGTAAAGCACAACTTTATCACGATCCGTGTCACGAAAATTATGTTTAGATAAGCCGACAACCGGCCGAGACTTTTGACAAATATTAAAAAACGGTATTCAACACAATCTTGTAAAATATTCGATTTTACTTTGAGATTGAAAACTAAAAAATAAACGAATAACAGTCAAGTATCCGGTGTCGGTGTTGTTTCGATTCTATCTGGGACCTCAGGATTAGTGGGATATTTTTTTTATTTTATAGATTTTTGTTAATTTACTAATATTTCTTGTAAGCTTGAAAAAGATTGTATTATTATATCGTTCACAATAGTCGAATGGTAGGATTCCAACCTTCGACCGCTGGATCGGAAGTCCATACTATTAACCATTAGACTATTGGCGATTTAATTGGATAATGGTGTTGGTATTATTTTGCAGTCATAGCGAGAGCGAGGGAGCTTGTAATATATAACTAAAGTTTAAATAGTTCAATTATTTTAAAATGTTATTCAAGTTGTTTTATTATGAATTGAAATCTAAAATTAAGAAAAGAACCAATTATAATAAACTGAGGATTTCGACACGTTATTAAACCAGGATTAATTTATGAACAGGAAGTTACTTTCCTCGTCTAAGCACCTTATTAAATAAATAATTAGAATTATGCATCCTAAAGGTGCGTTTTCACTTTATTATTAAATTGTGATATGTTAATAGTAATAAATGATCCAAAATTAAAAATTTATAGTTTACAAATGTTGATGGTAGCGCCATCTGTTACATTTTTTTATACTAAAGATATTTTGTATGAGATGGTACCCCATGTTATTAAGAATTAAGCTTATAGATTAAGTAATGAAATAACAATGTGTTGTTTATATCCTGCTTCCTAGAAAACGTAAGAGTGGTGTAGTGATGGTCGGATTTGTATCGTGTATGTTAAATACATTAATTTAATTAACATTCTTTTTTTAAATCTTTGAAGACTCATAGTGTCAATTACACTGGCTGTTCGACTATTAGACCCATCACACTCTTTCCAGTATAGTGGAAAGGTAACCTTACAGCTGCCAAGACTTTTGTAATCTTCGATAAAAAACATAATATCGCTTTTTAAACGAGTGTTAAAAAAAATAACGCCGCGTAAATACAATTTCAATTTGGTTAATTAGGATATTAAACTTTTATTTCTCGTATTCGAACCCGACCGATCTCTAATTGAAAGGCGACCTACATTTTCTTATGTCAGTTGTATAATAAACATATATTTTAATTTTTAAATACATTTTACATGGATTATGACTCTCCAATGTTCCGTAATAACTGTACCGTCTTTGGACTTTGGAATACATTTTGTTTCACATATAAATAATGCAGCTATGATCATTTCAAAATGTAGAATACATTTGTAAACAGATTTACAATATCTCCAGAGAATAGAATTTTAGTGTTTTTCTTTATTGCAAAAAAAAAGTCGCTTGGGGGCGATTCAATCGGTTTCTTTAATACGTAATAAATCACTTTCTATAGTACGCAAAGAAATTAGTTTGATATTTTTCCGCATTATGGCGATGGTCTTAATACATTTTAATATTTGTGGTCAAGCGACATCTATGAGATTATTTCTGACAATACTTTTGAATTCAGTTTCACTGGCTCGTTTTATTTTTTATCCTTTAAGTATTTTTTTTATTAAAAAACGTAATTATAATAAAAAAAATAATATCCTCGTTCGCGTGAACGTTAATATGTAAAAGCTTATTGTAACAAAACATTTAATCGTAGTTACTTTAGAATAAAATCTGTATAAGAAGTGTCAATTGCGTTTTTAAATAATTAACAAGGATATTAATGTAATTTTGTCGGTTTACATACTATAAGTAGGTTATATTAAATAAATATTATTATTAAAAACTATGTCAATATGTACTTACTACGATCTCGAAGCATAAACTAATAGTATTTTTAGTTTTATTATAATGCGACCGATGTGTAACTGTAAATACGACTTTCTTGTGTTTAACAAAAATCGAAGTCTTAAAAATGGTATCATTATATCGTTGGATGTAGGTTAAAGGTGTTCCTTAAGTGAGTACAACGATTCCATTTCGAATTTCAATTTTTTTATCAGCACGATCTCGTGTAATGAAAAAATGCCGCTGCGCCGTGTATGTCTTGAAAGTATGGAAGTAGATCAGAATACTACATATTTTCAAGTGCAGCTCGTAAATACAAGGTACAGTCGCCGCCAAATATCTTTACAAATAATAATTTTTATATTTCTGTTTTAAATTGACTTTGGACTGCTGTAAAACCTATGTAAATATTATTAGGCATTGGGAAAGGCCTATGTCCAACAGTGGGCAGACAAGGGCTATTGATGATGATGATGTTGCCTGCCCTCTATTGGACATAAATAATATTATCTCTACAGATACGTTCCTTGAAAATTGCTTACAATGTATCTTTAAAATTCAATGCTTTAATAAAGATAGGCTTATTTCGGTTTTGTAGTTGAAATTATAAAACCATATTGAGGGATTAATATAACCGATATAAACCGTAGAGAAGCGTCAGTAGCCTAACGGTTAAGGGTACAGACTGCCGATGTGAAGGTTGTGGGTTCGTATACCACCATTCGACTATTGTTGTGGACCATATCCTAACACAGGCTCAAGCTTACCAGGAATGTTTACAAGATATATTAGAAAATTAACAAAAATCTACTAATAATTCAAAGTGAAAAAAGTTTTATTTAAAAAAAAAGTGTTAAACTGTGCCCCTGGTAATTAAATCAATTTTTTTCCGCTTACTGTACTGTCAATAAAAAGTCCCGCCAGTATCGGGCCGGTATCGTGTGTCT